>JAUZNK010045792.1:0-16541 GCA_035046665.1 Euphysa ruthae | reverse complement strand
CTTTTCTTGTGCTTATCCCTGCTATCAATACCTGTTTTTTAAAATATTGTGGTATGCAGTAAAATTTTTTTTTTTTTACTTTTTTAAACGACGCTCTTAACATTTAGTTTGTAAATTTTTTATTGATAGTGAATAAATACTTACTTACTTACTTAAATACTTGAATTTTGAGAAAAATATGCCAGAAATATATACATATACAAACATTGCTTAAAGTAAATTTTGCTTTGAAAATCTCTTCTGAATGAAAAATTTCTCTTATTATCTTTGTTTTTCTCGGCGGAATAAATCCTTCTTGGCATATAAGCACTAAACATGAAAAATATATAAAGATGAAAATTATACATAAGATTCACCACAAAAAAAAATAAAGTTCAAAACCTATTTTTTTTTTAATTGGAAAAAACAAAGCTGTCTTTTTCTAAATTTAAAAAGTTTTAAATAATTATTTAAAAAATTTTTTATGTTTTATAAAAGCTTTCCCAAACATCAGAAATGCCAAACTCTTTATGACCAGCTGTTGTGACCAGATGCTGTGACCAGGTGTTGTGACCAGATGCTGTGACCAGGTGCTGTGACCAGGTGTTGATATCTACAATTATGCCCATATTCTATGAGACTTATATCAAATTTTAGCACAAATTCGCATTTGGCGCATGTTTTTTTTCATTTATTATTATTTTAATTTCTAAGCGTATAAGTATATTAACCAAAAAATAAACCTAAAGTTGAATATACCAATGACGGTTTATCCATATTTTTAACTGTTTGTGGTATTTTTTTCAATTAATAATGGCGTATAAGCCTCTTAATATCTTGTCCATGATTGTAGATGATGATTTCGAAATATTTACCTTGTATGGTATTTCTTCTGTTAATAGCTCCCAGACTAAAACTCCGTATGACCTAAGTATAAAAAATTTATACACAAATGTATCATTATTTAAATCGAACAAGTAATTTTTACTACGCATTACCTGGTCTTACACCTATGAAATCGATCCCAGGATCAAATCGATCCCAGGATGGGTCAAACTTTGCTATAAATTCTAGCTACAAGGCACGAATTAGCTTCAGGTAATTTTATCCAGCGACTTATTTGGTAAATTTTGATAATGGATATCTGCATCTTTTATTCGAATTTCTTGAGCTAACTGGTATATTTTTATGGTTTGATATTTTAATACTGATTTTTTGAGAAAAGTATAAGTAATTAAAAATTTAAAAATGTAGGCAACAAATTGTTTTTCAATCAAAATTCTTTTGGGCAAGATTTTAGAAAACCTTACACACACAAGATTTTTATTAGATATTAATTTAAAAGATTAAAACTTTTCTAATAACAAAATAAAATTTACACAAAAATTATCCAAGTTAACACAATGAATTTTCAAAAAGTATGTTTACATTTCAAACAACGAACCACAAATGTTCAAGAATTCCCTTGTGCTATAATCATAAGAAGTTGAATGCTAAGGTTAAATATGTTACTGGAGCTATTGACTCGACAGAAGTCAGCTATTAGTGGATGGCTCATAACAGATCCTGAGATCGCGAAAATTTTTGAAGAATTCGAGGCCAATGAAGCATAAATCTTAGCTTTGAGTTTTTCTACCCAAAAATTGGGCGAATATTCTTCGCTGTTGTAAAAACGAAGCGGAATAATTTCATTTCCTGTCACGAAACGTTTTCAGTGCAGTCAGCAGTGAAACATTTTGCACTGCTAAAACAGATGAAATAGTCTCTGCTAATCAAGATGTAAATTTTTCCAGATTTATGCCATCTACTTTAGAAGAGACTGACAAATGCATGCTGAGACACACCGTCATGATTTTGAGAATTACAAATCGATAGTAATTAAAACAGTTGACAGTAATGTTGTAACCATTTCCATATTTGTATTCCACAAGTTACCTCTGTTAAACTAACTATGATTGGATTTTGGAACAAGGGAGTCTCTGAAGTTCATTATTCATGAAATTCTAGCCAAAATGGGAGAAATGACGTCCTAGGCGTTCCAAATCTTCCGTAACTTCAACGGATGCGATGCCACATTTTTATCACATTTGGGGAGCTTGGGACAGTTTTCGCTCCATCAGAAATGCATGACTATAAGACTATAAATAATTTAAACTTGTAGAGAAGTACCTCGTTGCTCTTTACATTCCAAGTCGTAATAAAAAATGTGAAGCTCAACAGATCCTATTTGGACAAAGCATCGAGAGCATTCCACCAACAATTGGGAATTGAAACAACACCTTCCACCTTCACCTGTCACCTTCATGAAATCTGCAACCAATAGCACTATAAACTTTGTCTATTTCATTCTATTTTAAAGTCTCTGACTTTTATTATTTCAACAATTCGTTCTTCAAAATTTACTACAAACTAAGAAGTAAATTTGTAACCAAGCAGTAATGGACTAACAATGTGCATGTATAAACATTTATGTGTTTCAGTTTCGTTCTTTTTTCAACCATAGTCGATTATTTCCATACATAGTCTCTTTCTTTCTCTAGAACTAGCTTTATATTTATTAGTTTTGTTTTCTAATGATAACTAATATCTCTCATTAATATGTGTATATATTTTACCTGACGTACAGATTTCTCTGGGCCTAAAATTCGCTATTTTGTATTTTGGCCCAATTCCTGATTTTATTCTACACGTACTGGAGATACTCTGTGCCAAATTCCATGCTTTACTTAAAATATAACGGTCCTTCCTCTTGAAAACCCCACTATAGGCGTTAAATTACAGTTAGATAGTTTACAAAAACGCTGATAATGATACTATCCAAACAAGAAGCATAAATTTTTTTTTTATTTTCAATTTTTTAGTATATATGTACGTGTGGAAGAATTAACTTCCATACATTTCACCAGTTATAAATTTGTTACTCTTTTATATTTGTTTTTATTTTTCAAATTCAGTACGTTAATGCACCTAAATTATAAATGTGTTCTTATTTAAAAGCGTGCGCTATTTTTAACATTCGCATCTGACAGCAATAAATAACTTTTATCTAAATAAGTTTTTATAAAGCTTTGTACTTATTTTGTACCATTGCTATCAATAAAATGTTTTACTTTGCCATTCCAAACACTTGTAGGATACTTTTAAATAAATAACAGCCACGCATCGCATCTTCCATAAATACTCTGTTTATCATGTTTAGTTACTCTGTAAACAAGTTTCTTTGAATTTTCGAAGTAAAGTAGCCAATGTCTTCAGAGGGTAGCTACGAAATATAGCGGGTGTAAACGGGTACATCTGAGTACACCCTCTAATATATTTAACTAGGTTATTGATGTTTAATTTGTCATAATCTACTTGATAATAAGCTATTATCAGCACCAGGAGGTGCAAACTTAAAAAAAAGACAGATATGGGCTGCCCAAAATTTTCAAATAAAGCTTTTCTTAAAGATGAAATTTTGAACTTTGTGATCATTTATAAAGAGATTGACTTTTACAAAACTCATGAAAAAGGCGCCGGTGTATAAATTGATTTTCTTTTTCAAATCCTCCCAAAAGGGGGGCATTTCCCTTTTAAACTCATAATAAGTAAACGACTACTACTGGTATGGTAATTTCATTAGCACCTGATTTCATTAATTAAACAGTGATCATGGCCACAGAATATTCAAATCAGTTTTATTACTAAATGAAAAACGATTTAATTAGCCTGTGTCCATGAACACTTAAAATTAGCCTGTGGCTTGATCATTCTTGCATGATTAATTAAAATATGGTTTTAAAATTAGTTGAATTTAAAAATAAATTTACCAGATATCCACTTTTTCTGAGCAAGGATCGTTTCTGATCATCTCTGGTGCCATCCATGCTACTGTCCCAGTAAAGGTCATCTTTGCACTTTTTTCCGACATCGGTTTCCATGTACCGAAATCAGAGATTTTTAAAGTGTCGTTATAAGAGATTAAGATGCTAAAAGATAAAAAAAAAGTTTGAAAAGAAATTCAATACTCAGAAAACTGGAAATTGAACAAATTAATTTTATCGAAGCTACAAACTGATATATGTCTTATAGATACTTTATAGATACTGACCATAACTAGATTAAGTAGATACATATTTATTATTTTAAACTTTCATCACTGTAATTAATTAAATTAATATATACTTTGGAGACTTTAGGTCTCTGTGGATAATTTTATGTGAATGCAGGTATGCCATTCCTTCAGCAATCTGCCTCGACCAGTTCACAAGTAGAGCGGGCGTCACTTCTTTATCCCTTCGCAAGGCTTCGTAAAGCTGTCCAAACGGACAGTATTCCATCAGTAATGAGTACCTCGGTGTTTGAGTGCATACACCCCTACAGTATTAAAAGGTAATATTACGAACTAATGAAAATACACCTGCTTATATTCAGTGTTGAATATTAAAAACTTTTAAAAACGTTACTGGTTAAAAATTTTTTTTTTTTTTTCTAAATCCTTTGAAAAAGCTGAAAAATCCCTTTGGTAAGCAAATATTTTGAGACAAAATCTATCTAGTTTTCATACCAAGATTTACGTCCAAATATAATACTTTAGACCTTACAAATCTTACGTCTAAATATCCAAATATCCATATCCGAGATTTTACAAATCTTACGCCTAAATATCCAAACATCCATATTTGAGATCTTACAAATCTTACGCTCAAATATCCATATTTGAGATCTTATATATCTTACGTCCAAATATCCAAATATCCATAACTGAGATCTTACAAACCTTAAGTACAAATGTGCAAATATCCATAACTAAGATCTAAAAAATCTTAGTACGAAGTAAATTGTCAGAAAACTGTGCCAGAAAATATATTCAGGATAAATTTTACATACCTATATAGAACAGCCCCACCTTCCAAACTCTCACACACCACAACTGCCAGGAATATTTTTTTCAGAGTTGTTTTTTTTGACGAAACATACTTAGTTAAAAAATTTTCTAAGCTGTTTTGAACTATATACTGGTAGGTGGTTAGACTATACACGGGCAATGGTTGGGCCATATGTTAGTATTTCTAAAAAGGCTGATCAGGTTTTTGGTAGGAATTCCTTGTTCTTAAGCTATTATTTGCACTAGTTTTGAAGACCTCAGATATGTATTCAGGGGAATTTCTGGATCCATTTTACATTAACTAATAGTTCTAGCAACCTTGTCTCCATCGCAGAACTTCGAATTGACCTCAATTCGATCGCAGAACCTCTATGATTTACGCATCAATCGAGTCTTAAAATTAATGAAACTGTTTCTCAGTTAAAAAAATTTTCAAAAACATTCAAACTTCTAAAAGTATCTAGATAAGTGTCTGATAAATAAATACCTCCCCGTAGCAGAAAACGTTATTTCTAAAGTCAGCCAAGGTTACTATTCTTACCTAAATTTCACTACATTTTTATGATCCAAATATTTCAAATGTTTCATGCTTGCTCCGTGTGGTTCAGTTCTTACTTTTTTGATTGCTACATCTTCATTTGCCCACTTCCCTAAGAACACAGCACCCTGTGCACCCGATCCTATCCACTCGAGTTCTTTAATCTCTTCAAAAGGTATTTCCCAATTGACGTTATCTATTTTCACTTTTTTTATTGCGCACAATTGCAATAGGGGCGCAATACATCCCAGAATTCCTTTGAGGTTTAGTAATTTTTCAATATGCTTTTCGTCTGCAATGTCTTTGGGTGTTTCTGGTGTACCAATAGCGCCCTCGGGAACGTCTTTAACAATGTCTGGTTCAATGCAAGGCTGTGAGGAAGAGTGACGCATTATATTCTTATAAAAAAGGTGGTAAATAATATGTGAAATGCGCAATTTTAATAAGTGACCTAAGTTGGAGGTCTATACATCATGATCTGACAGACAGACAATATAAAGCGCTTGTAACAAAATAAGAATCATATTCATTTTATCTAATTGAATTATTGTGTTTTTTTGAAAACAGACTTAAACTGTTTGCAGAAGATTGGAGAAAAAAAAACAGCAGTTTTACTACAGAAATTGGTTTTTACATTATTTCTCAAAAACATGCCACAATCATGAACAAAATACCTTGAGAAATAACGAGCTTCTGGTGAAATGTAGAAGCTAACACAAAAGTTAATTTTTTTTTATTCGAAACAAACTCGGCTATTGTAGACACTGCAGCAATTGGTAAATTGTATGGTTCATTATAGGTAATGCTGCAACTGGTATATTTAATGGTTTATTGCTGGTAATATTGCGATGGTGTTATTTAATGATTTATTGTTAGGGATTAAAATTTCTTGCCTGATATTGTAAATTATAAAGCTCTAAAAACAAATTACAGTATAAAAGTATAAATGTGGTCACTTAGCTACAAAAATCAAAATTTAGAACACTTGTGGTATGGTTAAGTTAAAAATCTCATTTAAACTTTTAGAAGTTCCGAAATTTTATAACAGAGGTTTTTTTTTATATTAGTTTATTTAATTTATGCAATAAACAAGATGAAAAATAAACGAGTTAGTTATAGTCAAACATTGCTATATGCATGAAATAATATATTTCTGAATTTTAAGAGATAGATTGACATTTTTTAAGAATATCGAAACCGCCTGTTAAATTCAATTATGACAGTAAAGGGTAGTCTCTGTCGTAATAACATAAACAATAAGATATGGATGTGAAAGCCTTGGTCATAGTGTATGTGTTTTATGTTTTTGTGACTCATTCTTTCAAATCTCAATCGTCTTCATGACCTATTCTTTTTTAAATTCCTTATGTTAAATTTTATGTCTATTAGCCAAAATATGATTCGTTTTTAGTTGAATGGAGATAGATAACAACATCGAGTAACACAATTATTTGAATATGGCTTTTTAGGAAGTCATTTCAAACTCTTAAATAAAGCATACCGGTAAATTGTTAGACATAATATCATATGAAACACTAGATTCGTAAAATGTAAATAAATGGTTCTAAGATGATGTTCAACGGAAGTAGTAATTTCCTATTTTAAATTGAAAATTTAACTAAAGTTGATTGCTTCTTTCTTTGTGTGGTACAATTTTTAAGCGAAAAAAAGTTTTATGTGCTTTTTATTAGTATTGGAGCAGGTGTTTCAAAGCTCTGATTATAAAAAAAATCAAGAAACTGATGAGAAAAATTAGCTGAAGTCTGTGAAATTTACTGAAAACCACAACTTGAAAGTAAATAAAGTTTTTTTTATTAAATAACTTTTTTTTTCTCTCTTTTTGTTTTTTCTATTTTTATCTATTCATATAAGATATTTTCTTTTTATTCTTTCTTTAAAATAAAGTTTGAGGTATGATTCGTTTCATTTGGTTACTTATTTTCTTGCCAAATCTTTAATAAAATAAGAAAAAGATTGTATTTTTTCCAATGGCTTTAAAACGGTTTATATTAATTCTAAAACGATGTTTCTTTTGGCGAGTCGTTTAAAGACTTTTTTCGTGAGTTTAAATAATTTAAAAATTAAGATAAAATTTCTCGAAGGCTAATCTTTTGAATAATGATTATTTTATTAAATATCAAAACCATATAAATATGAAATAAAAAACCATATAAATATGAAATAAAAAAATCAGCATGAAAATATGAAAATCTAGTTATCGACAAAGCTGAAAGGTTTGCGTAATCATGTCATTCACTAAATATTATGCAGCGGCTTCTAATAAAACCGTCGCCAGCTCGATTAAAGCTCACTTGTATCAAAAACTCTCAACTTCATCAAACATTCGAAGAAATATGCTCAAAGATATTTATTCATGACTTGTACAAATGAATCAAAACTTTACTATGCCATAAATTTCTTTCATATTCCATTGTTATATTTATATTCTATGCTAATTATATGGATTTTGATTAGAAAAATATTTATTTATATCACGTGATACCAATGCTGCAAATAAGTTGGTTCACGCAAGAGTAAACCGGCTGCATATTAGAACAGCTTCACCAAAATTAGGCATTCTGTGTGCTTTTCTAGATTGGTATTTTGAAATTAGAGTACAGTAACTGAAATAATAATTTTCGTAGTTTCAAATATTTCGGGAAGTAGAACTGCCACTATTGTAGAAGATGAGAAAGAATTTCCCTGGAACATAGATCTATTTTAGCTACCTTGAGTCAAATCACATATTTGAAGTTTCTGTTTATGAGTTTCCAAGGGTGTATTTCTTCTTATGAACTGAATTTTTTTTTTAACTTTATTCTAAATTATTCGTTTTTTGTTTTTCCACTCAAAAGATGTCTAAAGCCAAACATGATGACTGTGTGTGGCTCCGGATGTCTGTGACTGTGGATGTTTTAAGGAAGTATCTTCTTACCTAAAACTTAAGACTAAGAGTAATGCAACGTTAAAATCTTTCTGACAATTACCTTCCATCGGGATCTTACCTCTGATTTTACTGATAAAACGTTCAAAAAACGTTCAAAAAGCAGCTTTTGACACGTTTCTTTAAGCCTTCTTCTTTTAATTCTTTTTTGATTCAAAAAATTCAAATTGTATGGATGTAAATTTTCTGCGTTAAATCGTAAGAAACAAAATGGTTTTACCTTAAGAGTGCGTTTTAAAATGAATTCTAAAAAATCCAAATTCTAGCTAGAAATGAAAGTAAGACCACTTTTTATGATGTAAAATTAGTCAAGGGTATCAGGAAATAAGTAGGAAGAAAAAATGAATTTTATGACACTTTAAAATGGTTGCGTGAGTACGTAAACTATTTTATTAAGAACGGAAAACGGTTGTGTAAGTATCTTCTGAAATGAAACTTGTAAAAAAAAAAATACTTTTTTTACTTTCTCTGTATTTGTAGAGTTTCTAAGCTATGTGTGAGAACATTTAGGGTTGCAAGAGTTCAGTTACCCAACATCATGCATTGGCAAATATGGCTCAGTACAGCGAGTAAGTGAGAGCATAGTGAGAGTCTCCACAGTATTGGTGGTTTTTCTCATTCTCGGTTCTGCTTCTACATCAACATCATTTTTTTTCAAATCTACCTCCGTGCTTGTGCTGGCTTTTTTTCTTTTTTGTTGCATTTAAGTCTTGTTTCTTGTCTCCACTTAAAAGTTTCAGTAACGGAAGAGTTCTCAGCAGTTTCATCACATTTTGATCAAAGCTGATAAACTCACATGTAGAAAGATCCGGACCGGAATTTTTGAACGAGTACTGAGAACTCCGGATTTTTTCTTCTATTAGGAAAACCACTTCTTAAAGCAACGTTTCACTGTCAAGAGTAAAGCAACATTCCACGCGCGCTAAATTTACTTGAAAGGCATTAAAGACATCTTCAAGAAATTCTCAGGCAGAAATATTCCCATTAATTAACTATAAAACCAATTCGTCCAACGATTTCCTATATTTCACCATGAATAAAACGTATTCGACCAACTTTTTCCTATATTTCACCTTGAATAAATAAAACGTATTCGACAAACTTTTTCCTATATTTCACGTTGAATAAAACGTATTCGACCAACTTTTTCCTATATTTCACCTTGAATAAAACGTATTCGACCAACTTTTTCCTATATTTCACCCTGAATAAAACGTATTCGACCAACTTTTTCCTATATTTCACCCTGAATAAAACGTATTTGACCAACTTTTTCCTATATTTCACCTTGAATAAAACGTATTTGACCAACTTTTCGTATTAGATTGAAATTCGATTTCACCTTGAAATTTTGGATAATTCCAGCACTTAATGATTGGAAACGGGAGGCGGCGAGAAATTTTTCGAGAGAAATAAAATGCTGGTTTGAGAAACTTTTAATTTTTTTTTTTTTTTTTGTTGGATAGCTGTGTTATAAAGGCAAAAGAATATATTTTTAAGGAAGATATTTTTATCAAAACGAGATGCCGCATCATGAAAAATTATTACACTTTGGATTTGCAGAATATTGAGCTTTTTCTGGTTTTGAAGTGTTCTACAAACCTTTTGAAACATCTTTGCTTTCCCATATCACAATCGGCTCATCTATCTTTTATCCCGCAGCAGTGAAACAAATACGATAACAAAACGTTGTTTTAACTTCTTACCACCCCTTACTTGATTCCCATTATGTCCTAAACTTGTCTTTGGAAGAGCTTCAAAGCATAAAAAGGCTAACTCATCCATGTTATATTTGTTCTCTTATCTTTGAATCGTTCTCTGCAATTTTTCGAGCCAAAATGTAACTGTACGTGTAACTGCACTTTTTTGTTTTTCTTGCTTTTCAAAATGTTAGTAGATGGTATTTTTTCGATATAAAATACTTCAGCAAGCTTTCAGCAATCTAGTTTTTATTTGCCTCAGCATAATTCATTTCTTCTTCTAAATTTATTTTTGTTTTTCAAGGCGCCTGATGTTGACCTTTTGAAAATAAACTTAAAGCAAATCCTTTCATAACTTGCTATCACAAGGCTCATTTGGGCTAAAAACACAAGTAATTGCGTTAAGACAGAAAGTTTTTAATGGTTAGAATTCCAATTTTTCAGAATTACTGGTCCTTTAAACTACTGGTCCTTTGAAGAATAATAGTGCAAAACCATAGATTTCATTTTAATTATGTGATATTACCACAGGAATTAAAAAAAAAAAAAAATGAAGAAATTTCCTCCTTAGAATTGTTTTTCATTTCAAAGGGAAACCTCATTTAACTCAAAAAAGGAGAACCTCAATTTACTTAAAAAAGATACTGTCTGTTTTAAGGAGCTTTCATTTTAGACGTTTTAAAGAAACTCTTTTATGAGAGTTTGATTGGAAAACTTTCTTCTTCTTGCCGTTTATAGTGTGTCAGCTTAGTATGGTGTCTACTTTAAAAAGGTTCCTCTGTTTATTAGATTGATGATACAATCTTTGATACAATCAATAGTACACTCTTTCTTTGATACAATCAATAGTACACCTTTTGATACAATCACCCTTTCGTATGAGTGAAGCTTTACAGCAGGTTTGAAGCCAAATAATTAACATCAAGACCGATTAAAATTCCAATAAAATCAAAAACTATTGAACAAAGTTTGGATTGGATGAGATTTAGAAAATTATATCGAGTTATTTCAATCCTGAAGGGATGATGGGTGGATAATAGGAGATGTTAAGTGGGAAGTTTCCTGAAGGTGGGTGGGAAGATTATATGGAGATATTATCAGCTATCTGGCAAACTTTATTAAAAATTTTAAACCGAATGAAATGTTGCCGATAAACGTATTTTTCACACTTTCCTTAGTTACTTTTTATAATATAGAAATTCAACAAATCTTTATGAAAATAAAAACAAAAGAATGTGAGTTGTTTGGTACTCAAGATATATTTCGTACTTAACAATATCAGTTAAAATTATGTAGCTCATAAATGAGAGTGCAACTCAGTGAAGGAGATCGCATACGCAGTATACAAAATTCTTCAAAATATGAACTAGATTTCTTACTCATATGAAGAACAAAAAATTCTTAAGAAATCAACCAAATGACCTGAAAGTTTTTTTAGGAACGTCTAATTTTTTTTTTTTTTTTTTTTAATTCTGGCGTTCAAAATAAAAATTCTTAAAAAATATGTCTTTATTTCATCGGATAAACGACGATTTGGCAACACATATATAAGACGGTGTTGTGGTATAAGATTTTTTCAAGCAGTAGTCCACATTAGAAGAAGAAAGTTGGTGGTCATCGGTTTTCAGATAAAAACACAATGAAAATAAATGAATTTTATAATATTTAAGGTGGTTTTTGTTTTTGGGAATCTTCACGGTGCTCTGTTTTTACTTTTTAAGTTCCAATAAATATTTTTAACTATCAATAAAGCAAGGTTTTTGGAAAAAATTATTTTTCCTTTTTTTTTTTTTTTGCAAGACAAATTATTAGAAAGAATGAAATATGTAGTGATAAATCAGGGGAGACAAACCTGAGGATTTCAGCCTAATCTTTTGTTTGACTTCATTTTCGTAGCTATTTGGAAACCACCATCAAATTCTTGAATTCCTCGCCTTCCTAAAAATAGTGAGCGATGCCAGGAGTTAAACCTTAGGACTTCGCGGTTGGAAATCAGCTGGCCACTGAGTTATTCGAATAGCATTAGGTTGAGTGTTTTGAAGCACAATTTTACATTTTAAGACCTAAATATTTTCTGAATTTGGTGATTTTCATAATTCTCCCTCATAAATTGGACAAAATTTTGCACGAAACTTTAACACAGCTACGATTCAAATTGGACCTTCACTGCTGGGAACTAAATCGAATCCATTTAATAGCTCAAATGCATGGACAGGCACACTTTAAATTATTTGTTAATTCTATTTTGATTAAAAACTTTTGAGTTGAAAACAGCAAAGATACCCAATACGCTGATTAAAGTATTATTTTTGCTTGTATTTTTCAAATAGTAAATTTCTTAAAAAATAAAAATATGCTGCAAATGAACCACTTTCGCTCCTATGAAAACCACACCTTTATGGTAGTTCCATGCTGCTGTTGTGTTTCTTTTTTTTTTTTTTTCTTTATTAGAATAAACGTTATAAGAGTATTGAAGATAAAATTGGAATTAGGTTTAAAAAAAAACATCCTAAGAATATGCCAATCTTGAAGTTTTGATTTTCAAAGTTAAGTACGAATATTTTCATCTGCAATGCAATGGCATAGATTAAAAGTTTTAATTCTTACTTTTTTACGATTCTATGAAAGTTGATTTCATAAAACATTCGAATTTTGGTATTCCGAACATGAAACTGGGAAATTCGAATATTTTCATTCTTTGTACCTTTGACGATACACCTTTTTTTTCTTTTTTTTCTAAGAAACCTGTTTCCAAGAAATCAGTACTGGGATACTCTAAAAATTAAGAAACTTTTACTACGGAATAGTTCTAGGTTTAGAAACTTCTCAAGCCGGTTATTTTGTGACAAAACAAATGAATACAGCAAAATGTTGGGCAGCTGTTCACAAGTTTATGAGCACGCAATTTAAAATTGTTATGTTAACTTAATGACGGCTCTTTAAAATGTCTCTTTAAAACTTGTTTTCCCTCAATTTAAAATTTCTCATTAACTGAAAAACTGGGTAAACAGATTTTACGCTCCTGGATGTTTCTTACATGTACATTTACTTGTATATAACTTAGAAATTCTCCAATTTATTACATTATATACATTTTTACAGCTCAAAGCACTTTTTTATCGTTTAAAATTACCTTGATTTTGCAGACTTTGACCACTGAAATTACCAATTTCTTAAGAAACTTTTAAGTACTGGGCCATAACAAAAGTTCTTGGAAAAATATAAGTGTACGTGAATAAATAACTACAAATGTGAGTAGTCTTTACCATTTAAAGTGTGGACAGTCAGTAAGTATACCGTACTGTAATTTATTAACGGACAGTATGGATAAGAAAAGAGATGAGATAGAGCAAATAACTTCGGTTCAAGGAAGAGGTTTAAGAAGAAAATTTCTCATAAAAAAATTTAAGTAGAAGTGAAAATACCAGAGACAACAGTTGCTTTAAAAAGTTCAAAACAAACTCGAATTTAGCAGTCCATTTGAAGTGTAACTTTTCTTCAAACCAAGATCTTGCACTTTATAAAAGAAGAGAAAATAAGCGCTGTTGCCAACTTGGTCGTTGAAAAATTGTTGATTGATGTTGAAGTAAATGTTGATGATTCACCATTGACTCAAGAGCTTGTATTTCTCAAAGACAGTAAAAAAAAATTTTCAAATCGTAAAGGCAGAAACAAGCGAAATAAATACATTGCTATATAGAAAGCAACGGTGATCGAAAAAACGAAGCCGGGGGTACTGCAGGAACAAGGGCGGACGGATTTGTGTTTCGCAGTCTAATATATCGAAATGGTTGAAAGATAAGGAAACAATTCTAAAAGGAGTGGCCTATTTAAGCTTTAAAAACCTTACAAAAATGCGACGTTAGACCAAATATGCACAATTATATATAGCATTAATGGAAGAGGTCAAACCAATCACAAAAGTAGTGTCTTCAAAGAAGCTGTAAGTTCCCTTTAAGGAATTATTTAGCTCGGACTTCATAACTCAACTGACTTATGCCAGGTCGATGCCGGAATTGTTCAGCATCTTAAGGTACTGACGAGATTAAAACAGGATAAATAGCTCATGAATAACTAAAATGCTGACAAATGGTATGGGCATACCGAAGACAGGTCTTTTACGGTATCAGAATGAAGAGTTTGGGTGGTGAGGTATGGAAGAAACTTAATAACTCAGACAAGTATGACGATTTCCTCTAAAAGTGTTGGGAATTAACAGACTTCCTGATTACTGCTGACGGAACAGAGAACGAAAAAATCAAATGAGAAGGCCTTCAAAACTACAAATTACCTTTAGACTTGTGTTGTGACTTGTGACTTATGTTGAGCGTATGATTGCAGCACCATTGCCCAACATTTTTCCAGAAATTTCTGTCATCAAGAAAGTGGAAACATGAGAATTTGACAACTAAGGAAATGACGAGGGAACCGTTGACGCAGACAAAATACAGCTTGACAGCAAAGAGAGTCGTTCCTTCGTGGACAAAGTGGTGGGACTGATGATTACATCCCAGAAGATGAAGTAAGCTCTAGTGTAGTGCAATCTTATAGTACAGCAGTTTGACCTGCGTGCGTATACCGGACTTTTATATGCGAATTGTCTTATCATGTAATTTGTATAATTATCCATTTCTGTGATGTTAAAAATGTCATTTCTTAAGTTTCATTTTAATGTTTTTTTCATTTTATCTTTTTTCTGATCTGGTTGTTGATATTCCCTTAAGAATATTTGGGCTTAAGAAGGTGCAAGAATATATTCAAGATGAAATTTACCTAAATGTTAAGAAAATCTATTTTCAAACAAAAAAAACGCTATTCTTATAAAAAAAAACTTTTAGCTGGTACGAAATTGGGAAAACATCAGGATTCAAAAACTGTACTATTATGGGTTTTCGACATATTTTCGTCTTAGCCCTAAAGCTAACTTTAGTATGGAAATCCCCGTCATAGTGATTGTATCGTTTGATATCTAACGTATTATTTTATCATAGCTTTATAACAAGTATATTCAATTGAAAATTAGGCGTAATGATGCAAAAACAATGTAGAATTTGAATAAATATACAGCTGAAGTAGCAAATTTATCTGCTTGCAGATTTATTTATTATGTCGCTAGAACTAATTCTAGCCCTCAAAGCAGAAATGGAAAAAACAAAAACAGAAAACAAGAAGTTTACTTAAAGCCATAAGAGATTTACCAGTTGCATTTTCATAGGATATTTTAATAATATACAATCTAATACATCAATGACAACTCGATTAATTTTTTCTAATATTTCCCTCATTTTATGTGAAAATCCCCTTATTGAGATAATCGACAATCTGTTTGGGTCATTGATGTATTATTTACAAAACAATAAAATGATTACCAAAATAACCCCTTGTTGCTAAGTTACCACTTGGATTTATTAATTTCATTAAGATATGAGAAGTTTCTTCTCATTTGTAGAATAAGGCTTATTTGTTTGTTGTGTAAATTTAGAGAGAAATTTTTTATGAGAGGTGTTCGTGCTTTTGGTTTTTATTGCATTTTTATAACATACAGTTATGGGATAATATTGAGAAACCTTTTCTGGAAAAATTTTTGGAATAAAAACTTTTGCAGCAAAAAAAAAACTACTCCTAAGTATAGTATAGTTTTTTTTTGTAAAGAATTTTTTTAAATTTTGTATAAAAAAAAAATGGTAAAAGAAGATTTGTATTTCACATAATAAACTTTCGTGGTTGACTCAACAAGGAAAATACTTTCTTAGTTGGTTGAAAATATCAAAATATTCTTTCAGAGAAAAATTCCAACAATGAACATAATTTGTAACCAAACAGGTAGATTTAGAATCAAGCCCATTAAGGATTAAAAGAGATAATCTAATTGGAAAATATATATCAATTTAATAACTATATAAACAAATTTAATAATTTAATAACTTTTAAAAATAAATAATATTACTTGTGAAGAATTTTAATAGAATTTTATTCTAATAAAGAAAATATGCAGAACGTAATCTGAACCAGTGTTTGTGCCGCTATAAAAAATGGAACATACCATGGCAAACGATGTGGACCGTATAAAAAGGAGAAAGTTATCTGCATTGGTAAGTCCATTTTCTTCTGGGAGTAATAGAACGACTT
Organism: Euphysa ruthae; assembly: GCA_035046665.1. Lineage (NCBI taxonomy): Eukaryota > Metazoa > Cnidaria > Hydrozoa > Anthoathecata > Corymorphidae > Euphysa > Euphysa ruthae. The sequence goes on along the minus strand of JAUZNK010045792.1, from coordinate 384 downwards.
TTAATTTTCGACTAAATTTCCTAGACTTACCCCACGAGTGACAAGAACAGGACCTCTTAAGTCCTTGTAAAGTTTGAGTTTGGGTTCACGAGATGAAAGCATATTGGAAAACTAGACAACGCCAACATGAAGCTTATTAGAAGTTAATTTTCATAAGAAAATATTTTTGATGGAATAAATGTTTCATACATAAAAAACAAATAAAGTCATCTCAAATTGATTGGATTTTCGTTTTTTTTTTTTTTTTGATGATTGCATTATTATTTTATTTTATTATTTTTTGTTTGTTTTTGTTCTGTAAAGGGAAGCAGATTTAACTGCGAATATAGACGACATCATCTACATGTGTATGTACAATTTCTGTTGTGGTATATATACACACAT
>JAUZNK010045781.1:0-16541 GCA_035046665.1 Euphysa ruthae | reverse complement strand
TATATACATATATACGCTTTTATGAAACGTTTGATAAATTTTTCCCTACACGGAATTTACTTTCGTTTTCTCAAAACTTCCGGTAATGAAGCTAATAGTAGGAGCTCACTAACAAGTTCTTTTCGACCCAAGACTAATTTAGTACTGCTGTTATCATTAATTTCTTATTTAATTAATGTCCTATCTAATTTTTTTCTATAATTTTGGTCAGGTTTCTCTATTGCTTTCGAGAAGGTTTGCTATCAGTAAGTCAAAATCATGCTCAGCTTCTGAAATATACTCGATGGAATTCATCTAGCCATATAATTAAAATTACCTACTTTTTTGATTGTTGCAAGACAACTTTTACTTATCCTTCGGTTTTTGAATAAAAAATTTCGTTTATTGAATAATACAAATCACAACTTCTTTATCACAAAATAGGATGTGGTAATATCTCTATCCTCTATCTTTTACCTTTCTCAATCTCGTATCTTGTACGGTTCCCTATCATGTATCTTTACGGTTCTCTATCCTGTATCTTGTACTGTTCTCTATCGTGTATCTTATACCGTTCTAACCAAGGCTTTTCTTTTTCCGGGGAGCTTAATTCCAAGAAACATGCTCAGCCATGAACAAGTTTTTATATGGAGGTGCAAATAAGTTCATGCATAGACAGACACGTAATTCGAGAGTTATAAATTTATTGGTTATTCTTTATTCAATATTTTGCACTGAGTTGTTAAAGGCGTACCATGAATTTCTAAATAGATGCCCCACCAAGAATTTATGAACGCCCATATGAAATTAAAAACATGTATGACAATGTAGGGGCATCATTGAGAAATTAGAAACAGGACGCCTAATAGCCAATGATTTTGAAGTTAAAAACCCCAATTTTTCTTATTAATAAACCGTTAATAGAACAACACGTATGTATGACGTCATAAGTTGTTGTGTTGTCGAATTTTAGAGCTATGGATATGTTTTAATATTCGTTGGTAAAAAGGAGGGAGGATGGGAGTGGGTGAGGTGGTGGGTCAGTGGTTAAAATAGGGAAAGGGAATTTTTTGTTAACGTTTAAAATTCCTAATGAAAAAAATATATGTTTTGGTAATTCAACGTCTTTTCTTTCATTTAGAATGCGAAGAGTTTTTACTAGCGAGAAAACTTTTAGCTATTTCATCAAAATTTTTAGTCATAAATAAAAGGAGTAAATAAAAAAAAAAATAAAAATTGAAAATTACCACAAAGTTCTGTGCGGCCATTACGAGTTAAAGTAACGAGGCTTGGTAAAGGTCACTATTCCTTTTTAATAAAGTAGTGTATTTTTAAAAATATTTTTAATCCAGTTTGAGTTTTGAAAAATTTTGCTTTTAAGTCTCTTATCAAGTAAAGTGAAATGATGCCAACCATTGATAAAACTCTTTTCCTGCTAGAGATAAGCGTTATCAAGATGGAAAATCAACAGCACAGAAAAAACGTAAAAGTTAAATAGATAAAATTTAACAGCTTTAGTATATACAAAAATCTCTGCTTAAAAATAAATAATAAATATATTCATTTGAACATAAATAATCGTCCACAATAACAATAGGTTAACCAACATTTATTTAGAAGCCTTTTAAAAAAATATTTAAAAAAAGTTTTCTTAAGAGAAAAATTAAGTCTGAAAATTTGTAAAAAATGCCTTTTCGCGCCTGCGCTTAATTTTGTTTGTTAGTTTCTTGAAGCTTGTATAATATTCAAAATTGCTTATTTGAACCAAATTACGAATATTTACGCTATTGGTTGTGGTAAGATATAATCTCTTATTATAAAATATCTCATAATTATATATTAAACAAAAAAATCAATCGGCGATACATTTGTATTCTACACAGCCGCATTCTTCTATAACTTTCACTTTTATATTCACTAGCTCTAAAGCATCGTTCGTCTCCAAGCTACTTTGCTTACCGCCATTTGTATCACTACCTCGTATTCGACACAGCATCTTCACGTTTTTTACCGTGGTTTTCGTGGCACTACAAGACGTACACTTTTCACCTTTATTAATAAGTATTTTAAAAGCGTCCATCTTGCATTTCCCTCCACAAAGTTTGTTTATATACGAAACTGGCAAACATCCGTCTTGTTTTATATAGTGTGTGTATTTCAAACCGGTACATGGCTTTTTGTTAAGATAGTCTATCATTTTAACGATACTATAAGATTTCCTTTTTACATAAAATATGTCTTCATTTCTTATAATTCCATTTCCATCTATCGAATTAAAATTATATAGATGGCACGAGGCAAGCAAAACACCCAATATAAGCAAGCACTCCATTCTTTATAATGTGAATAAAAATTCATAATAACCTTTTTATATCACTTTCATTTTGTTTCCGCTACGATGGGCGGTACCGGGTCATAAAATTGTAGTTTGAAAATATTGACCAATTATTTGACTAAAGCATATTTCCGGAAAATCTAATAAAGATTTTAGATTGGCAATGATTAAAAGATTAGACTGTGGAAGTGATGAAAATTATGTCGACTGTCCTATGAGTTAAAGCTAACATTTTCGTATGATAACTAATTATGATGACGACATGTTGAATCTTATCCTAGTTTAGCCGGGCCTTACTGATAAAAATCACTTCCTTCCCTACAGTCGGCAACAATTATTGGATAAAATTTAAATTTTTTTGTTGGATTTAATTCATGACGTAAATTTCTATGAGAATGAAATATTAACATAAGATATCAATCAGGTTGTAACCGCCGCTTTATTGATAAAAGTGGCGAAGCCAGGTTATTCGAAAATTTCGTGAGTCTAGGAAAAAAAACCAGTCTAAAAATAATTCTACTTGTTTCATCAAAACAGGGCATATCCCGCAGAATTTATAAATTTAGTCGAACAGATTTGGATGCAGGTAACCTCAAAAGTTATTTCTAATTTTTTTACTTCCTTTGATTTTTCAGCGGCTCTTCCAAATGCCAATTTCACTAGCAAAAAAGTGTTTTAATAAATTTACGGCAAATCTTTATCTGTACAAGTCTTCAAATATTGAACACCAAATTTTTCAAAGCCGTCGCTCATTAGATATTCAGATAAAAACAACATTTTAATTGAATTTGATTGCTTGTTTTTCGTCCAAATAATTGCACTGGTCTAAAAACTTAAATAATCAAATAAAAAATTTTTGAAATCAAATTTCCCAAATTTTTTTCCAACTATAAATTCCAAACTTAAATCACAGCTTAATATATATCATATTCGAGTTTAGATATTGAAGAAGATCGTCAGGATATTTTAAATAACCTGGCTTATTAAATGGCGGATATTCTAATAAAAATTTAGGTTAATTTAAGATATTTGTTTGTCCAAATAGATATATTCAAATAAATATATTCAAGTCAGTTTAATGGGTAGAATCCAATTAAACTTAATAAGCTATATTTGACCTTTACAACATCCATGAAAGAAGAATGTACATCGGCTTAATCTGTGGTGAATATTGACAATGAAAATGTCAAATTAATATTTTATGACAAAGGAAATCATCACATCAATGTCATAAGTTGTTCTTTATAGTTACAATACGGCTAGTAAAAGGCTGAATCTTAATGAAATCGATTTATATTCGTCTAATTGCAATCATACAGAAATAATCTTCTTTGTTTAATCACGGTTGCAACGACAGTGTAGGTGCGTGTTTAAAATGTACGCCTCTACTACACTACTACTCCAGAAACGAAAACAGCTGTGTTCTAAGGAAAAAGCTCGTTCTATGAGTCACGGAAATGATTTTGTTATATCATAAAGCGTGTGGTTTGTGTATTCATATATTTCAGAGTTTTTGATTTTCACGGTTAAGTTTAGAGATTTTGCAACCTTGTTGGCGCCATTTTTCTCTTGTTTGATATTATTTTAAAGTTGAAAAAAATATTAATAATTGCATGAGCTCCAATTTTTTTTTTAGATAAATTTTTGCGAGCATTTATTTCCACACAGGTTTGAATCATGGAACATTTATCGTAAACCTATATTTCCTTAGAAATTCCAGGAAAAATCAATTTGAAATGGAGGAGATTTGATAAGGTTTAACTTGGATTGCCATCCAACCCTCTCCTACCCCACTCTTTTTATTAACCGTCCCAGATTTTTAGCAGCAATCTAAGACATTTGATTGTTCTGATTCAATAATTTGATTGCTCTGATTCATTCGTTGTTGAAAATTTTCAAATTCACACCAAAATACTTGTTAGATACTGCTTTACCGTGGTGAGACATTATAGCAATTTTTCGAATGGAAAAGAAAAAGAAAAAAAAGAAATGCATCAGTTTTCTATATGTCAGAATGTCACAATTAGGAACCTAAAACATATATTTATGTAATCTGCCAAAACTAATTTATGAAGTTCATTACACAATGAACGTGGTATTGTGCTTTAATCTATAATCCTTATAACGAGCTTGTTTTCAGTGACAATGAGCCCACCCAGTATAATGCTGTCATACAAATTATTTTTCCTGTTAGATAGATATCTCAAAAACCCCGTCGCGCTCCGTTTATATCATAAAGCTCATTTGAATTCGGACATCTTTTCCAATGAATTTCTCTCCTTTTACTTTTTTACTTCAAAAACCTACGAAATTCGTTTCCATCTTCTAGCTTTTCCACTCAGGACTTAAAAGTTTGTTTTTAATTCTCCCGAACCCAAAGGCCAAAAATGAAGGCCTTAAACTCTATTGAATTTAAGTCAACTAAGGGATTATTAATTTACGCATTAGCTAATTAGCTAATGTTTCCAATAGAACTCGTTTTGATTTACTGAATATTTCGTGATGATTTAATTTCTCGGACGACATGATATTTTCAGGTCTTCTGGGGATTTTATTTCGTGGCAAAGTGCAATTGCGCAAAAATTCACAATAAAAAAACCTTATTGAAATTGTTGTACAACGAGGCAGAATCTGGTAGAAATTTTATATCAATATTACACTAACGACTTCATGATTTTATCGTTATTACCCTTGATTGAATGGAGTGTTTGTTTTTTTGGACTGCTAAAGAGATGTATTAACAGCATTGGTTTCTTTATACTGAAAAAACTTTTTAAACAAACAAATTATCTTGAAATATTTTTCATCAACGAAAATAAAATTTTGGAGTTAAAAATCTTCATTCATTGAAAACAAAGGTTCTTTTGAAATATCCAAACCTTAATCTCTAAAGTACCTCCAGCAGAGATTATGAGTGACATTCATACCCGGGTATAATATCTCCTCGTGTGGGTAATATATTTACACTCGGTAGTTATAACCACACCCAGAAATAACTCCAAAGAATCGTTCATTTTTTCATCTGGGAAATCAAAACTAACTGTTACTTACGCTAAAATAAATTTAGGAAAGTGATCTTTTTTAGATGAATATGACAAAAGGGATGACTATAGTAATAGCCAGATAGAAGTAACTAATAGCCAAAAGAATCTGGCGCCAAATAAGGGAAGCGGGGTAAAATTTCAGATTTTTATCAGACAAAATAAATGATTTCATAATTAGCTTTAATATTTGTCAAGATACAAGGGTTCAATGGAGAGAACATAGTCACAAATATTCTATCTTGATCTATAGTGTTTGACATATCCTGTTTCTAAATAGGCGCTTGTGTCCTGTTGCGATAAGTATCAATCTTGGCACTGATATCATGATACTGGTATTCAACATGGTGCTGATAACGAACACTTCAAACAGCAATCGATACATTTTTGAAGCCCGGTTGCCTGTTGAACTTTTATAAAATATGATTATCTTTTGGGGAATAAAGATTTTATAAAAATTTTAATATTAAAATACCGCGTTAAATTTTCATCATATTTTATTGGAGAATAATGTTGGCATGACATCCAGTCAAAATACATTGATGTAAAATTCTTATTTTTGTTGCAACATGATAGAAATTTTCGTGAAAAGAATATTAGAAAAAAAAAAAAACGTTTCAAATGCCCGCTTGTCATAAAATCTATCCAATATAAAAAAATAAAATGGAATTTTAACAAAGTGTTATTTTCATTTCATATTTAATAAAATATATAAAAATATATAATATAATATATAAAATATATAAAAATATATAATATAATATATAAAAAATAAATATCCCATTAATGACGTGAGCATGTTAACAGGTTTTCACACTTTATTACTTTTTTACCGGCTTACAAAATTTGAATTTACAATATGATTATTTCACAAAAACATTTTGCACCGATACATTAATTTATCAAGATTGGGCATGACCAAATCATTTTCCCTGGCATCGTAACAAGGGGATGGGTTCTGTTTTTAAGAAATGAAAGCTAAAGAGCCAAAAAATCTGATAGAAAAAAAATTTTTTCCAAAAAATCAAAATTGGTGTAAAATTGCAGCACAAAGATCAACTAACTTATGCCCGGTGGTTTTCATATTAATATGACTTATTAATATAACTTATTATGTCCGCAAATTTTAAGAGTGATTCCAAAATGAAAGATCAATAATCAAAATTAAATTAATATCAAACTTGGCTAAAGATTTTATCTCTCGTAATCAGCAAATTTTTTATATTTGGCAAAAAGAAAAACGGGAAAATATCTGGTTTAATGGTGCGCGTTGCTGGCGTCAAACGTATCGCGTCTTTGATTGTCAAGTGAAATAGTTTCTTATGTGGGTAGATGTCATTAAAAGCATATTTGTTAAAACTAATATTTTCAGAATTTATCTCATCACACCTTCAGTATTACAACTACAACATCAGTAGTTCTCAAGAGAAATATTGAATTTCATGCTGCTCTTATTCATTTCTTACAATGTAAGGTCTTAATTGTATTTATGGCCTTGTTTTTCGCATATAATTGACAGCTAATTTGTGTCTAACTGCAAATAAATAATATTATATTGTTCACAGATTTTTAATTAAATGAAGGAGGGGACTGCTTTCCTTGGACAGGAATCCATTACAATGTGTATCAGCAACCATCATGACAACGAGGAAGTATTAATCTGATTTTTGAAACAAAGATAAATTTTGATTAATTTTCAAATTCTGTGACGAAAATAAAAATATAATTTTTATACAATGAATCCTGTCCTATCAGCATCTTGATAAGCTTTTTGATCAGTCTTCCAACAACATCCGAACGTTGATTTACACAAATGTATCTTCGGGCTTATTTAAAAAAAATCTTATTGAATAAGATTTGATGATCAGACGTTTTCTTGAAGTAAATCATTAAAAAACTTTTAAGTCTTTCCATGATAAAACCGACCGCTACAACAATAGAAATTTAACTGCTCTGTCTGAAATTTTACCAACCTGTCCTAAATATCTCACATATCTTGTTGGGAAAATTGAGGGTGAGGGGGTGGGAGAATTGAATCGCGCATTTTATCATAAAACTGAAAACAGATGTAATGTAACTATGAGATATTTTGCATACCTGAGGTGTAAAATGGTGTCTAGAATCTGCGAGACACTGCTTTTGGCACCCTACGAATTTTTTTCAAAGCGTGGTTTTCGAATTATTTTTTATTCTTCTCATTCACTTTTTTGTCTGGATTGATCGCATGAAGGGAAGGAAATCTACCTTTATTATAACAGCTTCTTAAATCCATGTAACTTTGATGAAATAGCCAGGCAAACCATGTATTATTCAATTTTTAGATTTGAATGTTGAAGAAAATTTTGAGCATTCCAAATATTTTTTACTTTGTGGTAAAAATCCATGAGGGTAAAGCAGGGTCGTTATTTGCTTAATGCAAGATACCAGAATCGGAGGCTTAACCCTAGTGATTGGTTGCGGTTATGATAATAAATTTGGGCCAACTGGAAATAGAATTACTGGCATGCTAATGTTTGTTCTCACCACGTAAAATATGAACCTGGCTAGTCATATGAAGCTGGCTAGCCGAGAAAACCTGAAACTTGGAAATTTAAAACCTTCTTTTTTTGTTTGAATTTTCAAAATTATTTTGAAGAAAAAGTTTTAATCCATTCTAAAGAAATCAAAAATCTCTTCCTCTACTTCTACATCTACCTCTACCTCTGCCTATACCTCTACCTCTGCCTCTACTGTTTATCCACTAAGTCTAATGTAAATCTTTTGAAATTTGCTGAAGTTCTTTGCCACAGGTAACTTTCATCTAATGAAACAATTTCGTGTTTCCCGACACCTGCAAAACTTTTGAGTATGCAATCTTATAAAATGTGTAATTTGTAATTGGATTGTCATTAGATGTATGTTGATATAAATTTTCACTTTCGGGTGCCATTCTAGCCAAATCGATGCATATCCTGGGTATAAAACAGGCTATTTCGTGATGTTTACATTGTTCTCAAAAATGAATTATCAGGAGACTTACAATTCTCCCCTTGATTTGCTATATAATAGTAAGAAAGCTTTCTCAGCTCGAAAAAGCCTATTACTTTTTCTAAGTAAAATCATGTCAAACTCTGAATGAATATTTTTAAGAAGACTGAATAAGACATTTTACTATGTATCATAAATTTATATATTAAACCAATTATTTACAATATCGACTTTACTGTGTTATATATATATATGTGATTATTTATTAAAACACATGAAATATCAACTATTGTTTCATTAAAAATAAATATAGATTTATACTACCTCAAAACCTCAAGCACGTTTTTAATTTAGTTTGGTGAGCTTCCATTTTAGGTAAAAAGCTGTAGAACTCGTCCATAAAGCTGAAGAACTCGTCCATAATCATCTTTCGAAAGTATCATGTAATAAATTAAAAAAAAATTTTTTTTTTTCAATCATAATAAATCGTGTGGTGAGGCCTTAAAATTGTTTTATGAAAGTACTCCATTCCTCTCCCACAAATAATGACGATGCTTCAACATATTTTTTGTTTAACATTACTTATTATCAATTCGATTTGATATTTGTACTCTCTAATAAAGGAATATATGTATGTATCTATATAAAAAAAGAAAATATATAATATAAAGGAATTTCTTAAGTCACTGTTTTTTTAAAAACAAGCTTTTCCAGAATTCCAGTTTTGAAAAGTACTATTAAAAAATTTTCTTCTTTACAGGAGGCTATAATTGCATAAGAATTTTATTCAACAAGAACTTTCGATAGACTACTTTTAACACCGTTTATTTCCCAGTCTAGAAACTGGTTCGACCTTGTAAAACTTACCACAAGTTCTCAGTATTCATGCGAGTAAATTTTAATATACTTAGGAAAGGTAAACAAGGCATCATAAGTAAAGGTTTTGAGTTTTTTTAAATAAAAATTATCGACAATATATTACACAGCTATCTGATTTTACACAAAATATAAATAGAATTTTTAGAGATAAAAATATATTTTCTTTCGTATAAATGTTATTCGTTACTTGTTATTTTTTCTTTATTTGCATCAATCTTTTTCTTTAGTTTGCATTCCTTGCAACGTCGGCAAAGTTTTTTCAGGTGAGCTTGCTTCATCACAGTTTTTTTAAATATGCGTTTTTTTATTCTTTTCCGACACTCAGATGTCCTACAGGTCATTTGTAAAAGTTCTATTTGATCCCTTCTTTCCATCAGTTTTATATATTTTCTTTTAGCTTTCCTACATCGTCGACATATTTTCTGACAAGGTGGTACCTCAAGCGTCGTCTGCCAATTGAGCAATGTATGTTTTTTTTGACAATGATTCTTTGTACATTCACATTTACCAAACACCTCTATCGCAATGGCACGTAGACCTTCTACACAATTCACATATATATTTTTAACGTTTATAACCGTTGGTTGACAGGAACGGCAAACATAATTCCCAACCACACCATTTTCAGGCACATAGCCTGATATACACCTACCCTGACAGAAATAATTATCAACGGTCGTATTTAAACATCCAGCAAGTGCTATGATTTGTTTATATTTTGTCGTCAAACATTGTTCCCTCACTTTATCAACTGGATTCGCTTGCAATCCAAATAGCCCAGAAATCACCAGTGCTATATAAAAGCGCATCACTGAACACAATACTTAATAAAATTATGACTTGCATGCGAGGATCTACTTTAAAGATTATATGTAGATATGGACAGAGGTAGTAAAATGTTAATTAAAAAGTATTAACTTTCGGAAGGAGTTAAATAACAAGCAAGCGCATTATCGTTCCGGTAAAAAGTTCTTCCTGATTACATTGTCTTTATAAGTACTCTAAGCGGAAGCTACGCTTTTATAATCGGTAAAAGCGGGAAACATTCCTGAATAAATTATTATTTTCCATTCAAGACAATTTTCCAAGGAAGAAAGAGAATTAAAAAAGGCTGGGCAACCTTGCTTTTTAATGTAACAATATATATGTCATTTCTGGGCGATATTGACATCTCGATCGATGTCTATTACAAAATACGATAATGGATATAAACAATGGACTCGTATTGTATTGGCACTTTATCAGAGATGTGAATTACGTAAGCAACAATTACCAGCATATATGCTATTGATAAAATTGTATTTTTATAAAAAATATATTCAACAAATATAATGCTATCGGTAAAAGATAATCGATGAATTTATGCAGCCTTTATAAAGTTATCTTTGAGTAATGATACAATAATAATGAAAAATAATAATCATGCACAATAGGGTTGTTTTATAAATCTCATTTCAGTTTGCTGTTTTCTAATAGCAAGTTCAAGCCAGTAAAAGTACGAACATTTATAACTTCTTCATGTCAACATTCCTCTTCTTAATGTTGCAGACTTCAACTAACGCTCTTCAGTGACTTCTTTATAGCGTAAATAAATAACACAGGATTAATATATAACAACGTTTTAAATTAGTTGAAATACGAAAATACCCGGTACGAGAGTGTACGGAATGCAAAAGATGCACATGCGCGTGCACAGAATGCAATAGATTCACAATGGGTGCGTACACAGAATAAAATCCATAAAGACTCACAAATACAGCATTTTGTAACAAAGTCTAACATACTTATCGTATTTTATACTTTAGATCTCTTATAATATACGATTGGCGCTAACTGAGTTATCAGCAGAACCTAACACCAACGCCCTGTAATTCTCATAAAACCAGCGCCCTGTAATCGTCATATATCTTATCTTTATCTTGCTTGTCCTTCTTTTGCTTAAGTCTTTAACTTCAAAGGTAAAGCTCCAAACAGATTTTTTATGAGGATTTTATAAAGTTATTAATACCATCTTTATTAATGCCATCTCTATTCTTGTGGCGGAACGTTGTTTATTAGCTGTAGCGCAAAAGTTTCATTCCGCAAAATCAAATATGTCAACGTTACTTTCGTTGCAAGCTTTTAAGATAATTTTATTATATCATTTGATAAAAGATTCAACGAGTATAACTGAGGAATAACTTTATTATGTCATCGCTTGACTACGCCGTTTTAATGTAAAATGTAATCACATCCTTTTTTCGCTGTGTCATTTAATTTTAAACTCTGTGACTAATTATGACATTATTAATCACTAATTATGACATTATTAATTACTAATTATGACATTATTAATTACTAATTGTGACATTGTTAATTACTAATTATGACATTATTAATTACTAGTTTGACTAAAGAAAGAAAATGCGGGAAATATCCTTTTGATAATAAAGACGCCAAAATTGGTACGATGATGTCAAAAATCGTCTCTTACTTTTCGTATAATTCATAAACGTTGATCATGGATCCATTTGAGTTGAATAATCAAGCATTCTGGATATCGATAATATCAAAAGAGAGCCTAATTCAAACATACTTGCTTCTTATAGTTTCAGGCTTCTATTCGTGCAGGGTTCTGGTTGGTAGAGGCCTAGTACGCGTGGTAAAAGGTTTTTTTTCTTCAGCCAGATCAAAACAATCTTATTACAGATCGAAGGTTAATTGAAATTTAAAACAAAAAAATCTGACAGTTAGAAACGTTAAATTTATTTCGAAAATTGCATTAGAATTGCATTAGAATTACGTCATATTTTAATTTTTTAATTTTCTGAGATTATTATAAACACTCACATCTGGATAGTTGGAATTTCGAGAGTATGAAACTGAAAATTGATTTTTGAAGAACTAAAATGAATGGATTTGAAGAACGAAAATTAATGGATTTAATTCCTACCCACAAAACTTTAACCACACACTCCCTTACTTACAAAGACACACACACTCCCCTACCTACAAAAACTACACTCTCCCCTACCTACAAAACCACTCACTCCCCTACTTAATAACCACTCGCTCCCCTACCTAAAAACCACTCGCTCCCCTATCTGCAATGATACATATTCACTTACCTACAAAACTACAAACTCCTCTACCTACAAAATTACACATTCCCCTGCTTACAAAAGACATAACTTGCTATAAATAATGTTTATGTGCTATGTTGTTTATTTGATCAAAACATTTTGAGTTTCGGGAAAAAGCAAAAAAATAAAATGCTGATTATTTATGGAGTTTAAATATTTATGGAGTTTAAATATTTATGGAGTTTAAATATTTATGGAGTTTAAATATTTATGGAGTTTAAATATTTATGGAGTTTAAATATCTATGGAGTTTAAATATTTATGGAGTTTAAATATTTATGGAGTTTAAATATTTATGGAGTTATGATTTTCTGGTCGAGCGGTTAAGACTTTGGTTTCTGACACCTGTAAGTGCTCCTAAAGGGCAACAATTTTCTTTACCATAAAATCAATTAAGAGCTCTAAGTACACCAAGACGAAACATGTGGGCCCTTCTGGAAATATTGCTTAAAGCTATTTGTTGGCCCCCTTGTTCAAAAAATAAAAATATAAATACAATACAATATAATGCAATACAATACAATAAAATAAAATACAATAAAATACAACACAACATAATACAGTACAATACAATACACATTAAATACAGAAATTTCTAGAACAAGAAAATTTTACAATGAAATTCTTAGCTTTATTTCTTCTTCGATGAGAAGAAATAAATATGTGGTCTTAAGAGCTTTTTAGTGGAGCTAATCTTTACCTGATAATTTTTAATACCAACTTTTGATTTGTATTTTCTTAGATGTGTAGGTAATAGAATTTCTAGATATATAGCTCTAAACTAACACAGATAAAATATACAGTTATAACTAAAAAACCGTAAATTTAAACATATATATAGAGCTAACGAGTCATAAGATAACTTTCCTGAGCTTTGTTATATCTATAAAAATAGCAAAAAACACTAGCAACTAAATTTTAAAATTACAGCTAAATATAGACAAAGAAAAATTCAGCTGTTACCCAGCAAAAAAGCCGTTAAGTATTTAAAAGCAGAAAAAAACCAGCAGAACCTAATTTGCGCCTGGTTAGATTGCACGATTAACTAAAATGATTTTACACTTCAAACTATTTTTGAATAGTTTTATACGAAAAACGTCCACCTTTTAAAAAGTCATCTGATGGGTAGGTCCCTAAATTCATGTGCAAAGCAATTACTATGAAAGAACGCTGGCGTTATTTTTATAGAAGGTATTTTGACCATTGATAACTAAACAAGGTATTATTAATGCGTTAATTTTTCATCATAACCAGGATAAAAAACAACGAAACACGAACAGATAGACATACAAATGATTCTAAGCTGTGCGGTAATTCTATTTTTTATATAAGCGCCTATGAATTTTCAATTGTATTTTATTATATTTTTGTAGCAACATGTTCATATACATTTGAAAATTTTTGCGATTTATTGGATATCTTTTTTTTATAATTCCGAAAGCAAAAAAGCGTGGTTTGCAGCTGGAGCTTATTTGGCAGTAACGCGAAAAATTCTCTAGTATAGTACAGTAAGGAAAAAAATTCGAGCCTATTTTTTTCGTGTTTTGTCTCGCCTCCACATTTCTTTATTACTAATATTTTAACAGAGAGAATGTATTAAATGGAGACAATAGTTACCAAATAAAATTAGTTTTAATACTGTCGACAAAGAATTTTATTTAAACATTAAACAAAAATATCATAAAAATTTCGTCCGATTGTGCTTAGACATCTATCGTATTATTTTTATGTTTAATTTCGTTTTTCAACAAAAGTGGGTGTTTTATGAACAGTTAAATTAAAATCAACCAAAAATTGAGATATATTTTTACTTAAAAACTCTTTTTTTTTCACTATATGTATATCATTGTTTTGTACAATCTATTCTCCCGAAAGATCAAAACCAGATCAAAATTAATTTCAATACTGTCGACAAAGGATTTATTAAAAAAGCATTGACACGGCACAACTAAATAAACTGATGACTTCAGCATGGCTGATTTAAAAGTACAACAATAAAGAACAACCATAGAATTAGTTAAAAAAGTAGGCAGTTGACCTTTATCGAAAATGACGTCATAATTTATAATGGCAGTGAGTGACAAAAATTTTTTTCCTCAAACTAACCCCAAACAAAATTTAGGGAAGTGTTGCGAGTTTCAGCGTCATAGCACCAGTTGGAGTGACAGGGAGTTACAGTGTTTAGTACAAACACTGCAGCTATAAATAGTTGGGTGTTAAACGCTAAAAGAAGAGCAGAATCTTATCGAAACTTGGAAGAGTTACTTATATGCAATGAAACATTTGACAAGCACACTGATTTAAGTTAAAGCCAAATAAAAACAGATGACAAAACATCCAAGCTGTTATAAATGTTTTGGAAGTATCATTTACAAACTCATTTGAAGGAGAAGATATAATGGGTATCTCAACAGGAACACCTGCTTCAAAAGAAATTGAAGTGGACTTGCTGACAACATTCGTGAACGGTGAACATGCAAAGAAAAAGTTCGCTGAAAGGTTGTCAGGAGAAGCTTAATGCATTTGATGATTTGACTCCATCTCAAAAAATCAAGTCTAATGGTAGAGAAGTGATAATGAAAGCTAACAAAGAACTGCAAGGTCGCATGACTATCGTTGGTATTGACCGCTCTATTGATCCAAAGGAGATATTTTCTTATCCAGTTTGTAGGGATCATCTTGATTTTCAGATGTTACTGCTTAAAAAATGTTTATTATGTAAGTATTGGTTGAAATTGTTCAACTGGTCCAAGACAAACTAAATGTATTGACCAAAAACGGTAATAAGCACAATCAATGAACTGTGAATTACTTCTCTATGTCAATTAAACTTGCCTTATTTTTCAACACAAGGGTGTTAAACACATTGAAATTATTTTAAGGACTTTTCAAGTCTCTGTGAATGGTTTGCGGACAATAAACTTTGTATTCATTTTGGTGAAGATAAAACTAAATGCATTCTTTTTTTTCTAGGAAAACTAAAGCTAAAACTGTGAGCGCTCTTATTATCAACTATAGAGGTTTATCCATTAATCAAAATACATCGGTCAAGTACTTGGTTTGCATCTAAGACCAAACTTTAAACGGCCAGCTGATGGCACAGAATGTTTTAAATAAAATAAATTTCAAACTAAATTTTTTATATAAAAAAAGATATTTTTTAACATCTTATCTGAGACGTAGTCTCTGCAACGCATTGATTCAACCTCATTTTGACTATGCCTGTACCGCATGGTATTTAGGTTTAAACAAATTAATGAATATCCGATTAAAAATTTCTCTAAATAAGTGTATCCGTTTCTGTCTTGACTTAAATAATACATTTCATATCGGCATTGATCAGCTCAAAGAAATTAATTGGCTTCCTGTCGAAAAAAAAGTTAATCAATGCATAGCTGCGCATTCTTTTAAATTCTGCGTCAACCCTAAATTTAATTACATGTCTGAAATATTCAAGCTACCTGGCACCCCTTTAATTCCATGACTGTAAAATAGTAATTTGAAATTGTATGCTCCTCTATGTGGAACAAATGTTGGCAAAAATTGTCTGTCATGGACAGGTTCCTCTGTTAGAAACTCACTACCTAATAATGTTAAGAACATATTGAATATAACCCTTTGACGTCAGATTCAGATTTTGAGTCTCATGCAAGTATTAAGGTAATCCTTATGAACTTTTCCCCCAAATATTGTTTTGACTTTAATCATGTAAAACCCAAAGAAGTATATGACGTAATCATTAAGTTAAAAATGGTAGTAATGGTATACCACTATCACTATCAACTTTAGCACACTCTCACAGTCCAGACGTTCTTAAATGGACTCTCGTAATTCATATTCATAAGAAGATAATCTTGAGAAAGGGAGCTACCGTCCAATCAGTATTCTTCTTACATTATCGACAGTCTTTGAGAAAATGATATTTTTACCAATAACCCGTTCCTTTAGCGATAAATTCTCTCCTCTTCTCTGTGGATTTCGCAAAGGCTTCTTCAATCAAAACACAATTTTCACAAAATCTTCTACTAGCTAAACTCGCAGCATACGGTTTCTCAAAAGCATGTTTACGGTTTATAAAAAGCTAGCATTAATCAAGGAAACAAAGGGTTAAATTAGGTTTGACGCTTAGTGAGTGGCTGGTCATCGCACTAGGTGTTCCGCAAGGTTCTATTTTAGGTCCACTTCTTTTTAATATATTTATAAATGATATGTTCCTTT
>JAUZNK010045770.1:0-16551 GCA_035046665.1 Euphysa ruthae | reverse complement strand
TATATATATATATATATATATATATATATATATATATATATATTTTTTTTTTTTTAAACATCTTTAAAATACAATCATTCAGCTCAAAAACAAGTTAAAATAATAATCTCCGACATCTAAAATTCTGAAACAAAGATTCTGAATATTTTTACTCATTTTACATTTCAGTCTATATGTAAGAAAGTAGTTTATAAGACGATATATAACAAAACTAGTGTATGCGCTTTTTATTACCATCCGAAAACTAAGAAGTCATAATTTCAATATATGAAAAATGAAATGGTTCTATTATGGGTGAGAACATTTCTAGGTGAAAAGTTTTGCCAACTCGTGAATGGAATTATATGCATATCATCTCAAGGTTTATCGAAACGAATGTCAATAATCGTTTTAATTTCAATAGGGCAGGTTTTCAACGTATATCATGTGACTTCGTTTTGATTACGAATATTAAATTTTTATTAATAATTTAAGCAGTAGAAAATGCATTGAAAAGCTGCTGCTGAGATAAATCACCGAAAGTGAACGTAAAAAGGGGAATTGTCTAATAACGTTTCCTCACTTTAATTGAGGTGTGCTTATATTTCATAAAAAAAAGATATTTTGCAAAATTATTGAAATCAAATAATTTAATTTGAATTTGAAAGTTTCGCAAATCCTCATTATTATATCACAATATAATAATTATTAATTATATTATTCAACACGCCTCCTGAAATCATTATTTTGATAACATACTTATATAATATATTTAATTTTATAATATCAACAGCATTAACTTACAACAGGTTGCATGATGTTTAAATATAAGCATTAAGCTCATCTTACATATAAGGAAAATTAAACTATGAAGAAATTTTTTGTGGCAAAAAATCCCTTTAAAAATATCTCTAAGCATATCACAATTATATACCTGAGCATGCAGCATTCATCATCATCTTAGCAGAAAGCAAAGAGAAGTGGTAAAAGAGAGAAAATTAAATGATGCTAAGGCTCTTCGACAAATTTTTCCGGATCTATTTTGCTGTAACCACCTGGTTGAACAGTGCGCAACTCCTTCACCTTCCTGTAAAGAACAATACCCGCAAGTATACAAACGATACAGCCAATAGTTACAATCACAACCGCAGCAGCGACGTTATCTGACCTTGACTCTACCTTAGTAGCGCCAGCATCTTTGAAAATTAATGGAATGTTTACTTCTCTCTGCATGAGCTCTGTGTGTATCGCACTAATAGCGTTGTCGTTGACTACAAAATTGTAAACATTAGCCTCTTTTAGCGGCTCTTCTGATGATCGATCAGACACATGAATGGCCGCTTCAAGATCATGACCCCCAGCAGTAACTTTAAGTAAATAATCACCGGGAAGCAAAAGGTGGAAAAAATCTCCGTTGTTTCTGGAAAAAATTGGATGTTGTCGATAAACTTGCTCATTTCTTTTTGTTACCTCGATCTTAGCACCAGCTATGCCACTACCATTAGCATGCCTAAAGGTATTTAAGTGTTTTTTTAGGGTTACGGTTATTAGCTAAAAAGGAAGAGGAATTATAACTCTATTTTAATCAAAAATGTATTAATGAAATAAGCAATAAATAGGAAAAGGCTGTATTAAAATTTTACAGCACATCTCTATTACTGACCTGACCTGTCCTTTAACACCCGTATGAACTTGATTCATGAATGCATACAATGAGTTGATATTTTCTTTCCATAATCCTGGTAACTTTGCCGCAACCGGGAACTTACAGCAGTCTAGCTCAACAGTGATCTCAAAAGAATTGCTATGCAAGTAGTTGTAATCTTGCATACCCCCAAGTACATTATACCACTTTGCACCATTTGTGATACCTAATAATAGACTTAAAACTAAAGCTTCTGTTAAAGGAAGCACTTTTCAGACTCGAGTTTTAATAAAGAATACTCGTTATATATTATATTTTTAAATTGGGATTTTTTTGATCAAGCTAAAATTAACAAAACCAAAATGTGACATTTTAATTCATAATTTACAATATCAATTCTCTAAAGCAAAAAACTCAACAAAACATTGTTTTAATTAGCTCTAATTTTTGTTTAGGTTAAAACAATTTTAGCATTTTTTTAAAGCCTAAAAACTACATGTGAGTTTACTATTGTAAAAAAAATAATAATTCAAAATTAAGAAAAAATAGAATTTAAATAAATTTTAAAATTTAAAAACTTTTATTTCAGTGAGAAAACCAAAAAATTTCAAATGACATTTTTTAAGGCCCGAGGAGTGAGAATTTTTGGCAGGTATCCATATGGGGTAAAAGATTCTCTCTATAGTCATTTAACTGCAAAATTTTAAAAAGAAGGAATGAAACTATTTCGATACAATGTTTTTTTTTGAGGCCTATTTGACTTTTTTTGAGTTCTGGTGACTCGGTCCAGTAATATTTTCAAAATGCTGGACACACCTAACTTATTAGAAAAAATATTTTTGAAGATAAAATTTAAACGTAAGCAGCACTTTGAAAAAACAAAATAAAACGCTGATTTTTGTCGTTTTCAGCAGGCCATATAGTTCTTTTACTTCATGCAAAATTTTTAAGTTTTAAAAAAACGCTGGTGAATTCATAGGAATGTCAACCAAAAATATAAGAATAGAATTTCAGCTTAAAAATTTGATTACCGTTTAGAAATACATCATCACCACATGGCCTACCCAATCGCATTCGCGGATGTGCTTCTGAATAAGCTAATGCAACAGCTTCAAAAACATCATTATCTGGTGTAAGACTTAATTTCTCTACACCTTCAGCATCATCATCGAAAGGATAATTATCCACTAGACTGCCTCCATGAAGATTCGCAGAGAGAACAAAGCTGTATTGTTTAAGCCAATCTATCACATTCCTTGTTTCGATTTGTAATTCACTCTCTGGGCGATTTCTTTTAGACGGAGGGTCAAACTGATCAGGAAAATCTCTTTAAAATATAAAATTCGTATCAGCATTACTTATTTTTTTAAACAAGTTTAGATTGAAAATATGATTATAATCATAAAAAATAGATAAAAGGAATGAGGGATTTTAATAAAGGAGTGTGAGGATAAGGATTCTTATTGATAAAACTATCAAAAATTATCTGAACTCTATATTTTGAACAACCTAATGATTCAACTGAAGAAAAAAATTAACTATTTAAAATTATTGTGTTAGCTAGTGCAAATAACGTCCGTTCGACTGATATTATTTCCCAGTTCAAAATCAATTTCCTAATTAATGCGCAAATAAAAAATTCTGATTGGATATTATCTCTTTGAGTGCCTTCCCCTTCCTCCAAAAATACCAGATAATAATGATATTTCCTAGGACGTAAATTATAAATTTTCCTAGAAGATATGTTTAAACCTAAAAATTTCTTGCCAATCATCACGTTTCACTGAAAATACAAATAAATGAATTTTAACAGGTGAGCCATTTAAAAACCCTCTATGGTCTTTGAAAAGAAAGGTAAAAAAAAAAAGGTAAAATTTTAAGAACACACGCATACTCTTTTTTATAAGAATCTAGCTTATAAAATTTGAAGGTAAAGCCAAATATCGATTTAGGTCTAAAATGAGCAGTATCACGAAAGAATTACCTTTTTTTCAAAGATTTAAAATATTTTTACCCTGATGGTGCAAGAACTCCATTATATATATATATAAAAAAATCTGAAGAACTAATGAGCGTTTAAAGCATTATTTATGGACAGTCTAGCAAGCTTACATGAATGAATTATATGAACATATATTTAGCAGGACTATTTTACCAATAGTTTTAACTTTTCTAAGGGGATTGATTAAGTGAATTTCACTATTTTCCGAGAATTAAAAGAAAGTTTAACAATATCAAACCTATTTAAATCTTGCATATTTGAATTTGGTCTTCCTTTTACAGAATAACAGTCTCCTTCCTCGCTCCTCTCATAACCATCAGGATTCATACTTGGCATTATATGTATTCTGGTTTTTTCAAGTAGGCTGATAATGTATTTATCTGAAGCTTTATATCGGAGGCATATGTCTTTAAGCAAATATAACAACACTTCTCTTCCCACAACTTCATTTCCATGCATATTTCCAACATATTTAAAATCTGGTTTCAAACTTTCTTCTTTGCCTGGATTTATTGACATTTCCATTACTAGCATTTTTCGATTTTCATTTGTGTTCCCTATTGAATATATCCTGCTAATGTCAGGGCACTCTTTATTAACATTTTCTAAATAAGCCACCATCTTTTCATAATTATGATGTTCAATTCCATAAAATTTTATTAAGTTATTTGATAACTGCCGTTTCATATATTGAATATCAGCACCAAGTTCATCTGCGACCAAAGATTTAATGAGTAAGGAGCAAACAGCAAAGACAAAAGTGAACATTGTCAAATATCTTTTTAACTGACCAGCAGCTAAATGACTATTAACTAATTTTTACAACTAAAATAAATTTGAGGTTATAAATTTGATATTACCATAACAGCAACACAATTGATTATACATGTAAAGAAATATATATATATATAATAAAACTGTTAGAAAAACCCAACAGATTAAGACGCTAAACCATAAAATATGTACTTTAAACTATTTACAGAAATACCAAAGGGCCACCTAAGAATCCCAAAAACGCATTGTAAGTTTGGCTCAGCATAAATTAAAAACTCAGCATTATAATTATCTATGATATTATAGTTATAATGATTAAATCAATATACCAAATAGATAATGTATCTAACACACCTTTAAATGCCATGTTATCTAAGTGATTGAGAAACTGATAGTCCATGAAAAATAACAAAAGCTATTATTTTTCTAAAACACAAAAGGTTTCAACAACTGCTTTCAAAAGCTGATGATTTCAGTTTTAATATTTATGAGATTTTCATGGTTATACTTATACAAAATATGAATATTTATTGGATAAAACGATTTTATCACAACAATCAATATCTAATATTTCATATTTTTACACAGGTGTTATTAAATGAATTATTTTAAGCCTGTAATTATTAGGCCAATCCATTTTTAAAATAAATATTCACCTGTGAAAGAAACTATATACCAGCCAATAATCTTACACCAATACACAAACCATGAGGAATCGTTAAATATAAAAGGATAAAAAAATAGGATTAGTAAATATTTAGATTTCCAATAAAAATTATTATTGCTTATTAACTGCATAGTCCTTACAACAGAGAATTCAATGAGGAACTTTGGTGTACAAACTCTAAGCAAAGTGGTGTCTGCTGAAAATATCATGTGCCATGTGCCTCCTCCTACATTTTTGGTACAAAACAAATGATAAATATCAGCAAACATCATCACATGGAATAAATAATTTCAAAGAAAAATATAAAAATATGAAAATAAAATGAACAGCAGCACAAATTTGAGTAAGTTTTTCCATATGATCCAAAAACATTTTACTTCCGAAAAACTCAAAAGAAATACTTTTGAAGACTTATAATAACGGAAATAGTTAAAGTAGAATACTTAAGTAGCAGAGACAAACATTATACAGAATGCTATCAATTAAATAGAAGTTTTGGGCAGCCTTGGACAGACGAATTGGTGTTGTGAGGGACGAACAGTGGTTTCAAACGGATGTGGCAACTCCCCACACTTCAAATGACCCAGATAACTCATTTGGTAAGACATTTTACTCCCAACCGTAAGGTTCCAAATTTTTTTGCCCACTCAGAGTATGAGTAGCATTCGATTCAATTCGCTGTGAATAGTTTATAGTTGTCTGGCTAAGTGGCTATTTACTGTAAGCTAAAATGGGAGCTCTAAGTATGCCAGAACCGTGGGTGATCATCTCTTAATAATTTTGACTTTAAATGAACTCCCAACATTATGGGACAGAAAAAAAAAAAAAAAAAAAGAGGCTCAAATGGCTAGAGACATTTTGGTGATTGTCTCATAGGTAGGTGTGATCTTGAATGGGCTCACACACACTAGACCTTAAACCTCAAAGGAGGAGTGTGTCATTTATTGACAATTTCGCATTTAGAACTTATTTAGAACTTATCATGGAAAGTAGAACAACAAAGAGTGTTGGATTCTTGACTGAAACTTGGTGGACAAGACAAGAATAGACTGAAGTTCAATTTTTAAAAATAAAGTTGGATTGCATAAAGGATTGTGAAATTTATTAATGAATCCATGGGTGGCATTTTTTTTATAGGTCACACTGTATCTCAGATCATTCAGTTGAAAAGTTAGAGACTGATAAAAATAAAATGCACACTAGTTAATAACCGAGTTTATAGATCTATAACTATCTCATGTTTTCAGCATTAAGCTAAAAAACAGTAGCAGACCAAAATTTTAGACATGTGAAAAGCTCTAATACATAAACAATACAGCTTACTTTTGTTTTTGATATGATAGTATAAATAGTTAAATAGATCAAGATAAGTTTAATGTATTTAAATTGAATGTTTCTTTCACTGATATTCTTAAACCCAGTTGCAATGTGTTATAATAAATATCGACAAATGAATCTCCAGAGCAAAAAAAATTATTCAAACATCAGAAAAATTTTAAGGTATGTGCTTATATTGTAGAACAGGATTGTCACAAAATTCACATTACTATACAGCAAATTAAAGATTTCAACCAATTTAAACAGCTAACATGAGTAATATGCTCTCTTGTTTTACCTAAACAGGCTACTAAAAGATTTATAACAGTGCAGCTATAAAAAAAAAAAAAATTTAAAAGCTTATGAATGAAGTAAAAATTTATCATAAAACAGATAACTTCGAGCTAAATTTTGCTTTTTTATAAAAAGCATTAAATTGATTATTTCTGAAAGACAAGAAAAAAGCATGATAATCTAATTTTCTGAGCCAAACTTGCAATAAAATGATGAGATATCTTTTAGAGACAGTTTAAGGTCATATCCAGGACCACTATGAAATTTAAAAATTTTAGCATTATGAATAAGCTAAATTTTGAAAAAAATGAAACTGTTGAATTTTGAGCAAAAATATGAATAATAATTACAGCTATAATTCAAAACTCATGTTTTTCGTCATAAATAGAGTCCAACACTCCAGACAAAAAAATTTGGTCAGCAAAAAATATGGATCAAAACACCTCTAACTTTGTGCAGAGCTTATGTTTGTACAATACATTATTAATATCAAAATTTACTCAGGATAAAACACTCAGTATGCAATATACCTGTTTAAAAAAGTTTTATTTTTCTTTCAATAAAGTAAATCAAAATAAGAAAAGTTTCAAAATAGAATTATGTAAAAGCATACATCTATATTGAATTTAAAAACTGAAAATGAAATAAATGCTTTAAAAGGCTTGCTTGCAGTCACGTTTGAATAAAGCTTTGTATTTTCTGTTAAAGCAACCGATAAGTGGTAAAAGCCCAATTTTATCTATTTAAAGATTATTTCAACAGGATTTACAGTTTAGTTTTAAAAAACTTTTCTTAATAGGTGTCCTGTTATTTTGAAAATGTCTATATGAATATAACTTAAAAGCTATAAAAGTATGAATAGATAAAAACTGACTTAAGAAATAAAAATGAAATCTAATAGAGCTTATTTTTAAAACAAAAAACCTTATCTAATTGGTAACTCATTTCATAGCCAGATACCCCCATAAAATAAAAGGAATTTTTTGCAAATTAAAGTTTTAATCTTAATTAATATTTAAATGAAAGTCATTGCATTTTTACTATGCATTTTAAATCCAAATAAAAATAGATATAAAGTTACTCCATACAACATTTTTTAGCAACAGTACATGCATGTATATTGATTAGGTTTAATATAAATCTTATTTTCATGTTGCCTTCATAATTAATCAAATTTATCACACATGTATAAAGTGATGATAAGCGATTTTGTTGTGCTGATGTTTTGTGGACTTATATATTGCGTGCTATATTATGTATTTTTTGAGTATGTTTGTATAAGAATTCTTACTTTTAGATAAAATAAAAAAATAAATAAAAAAATTTCAAAAAGACCTAAATTTTCTCAGATTATCGCAACATCTTTCCTGACTATTTCACTTTAAATACAAAGACTAATCCACATTAGTGAAAACTCTGTAAAATAACCTGTTTAAGTACATACTAGTCAAATATAGAAAAATGTTTTTATTTAAAAAAGTTGCAAGTAGGATACTTACAGGATCCAAAATATTGCCTTACCTTATATTTATAATCTAACAATTCCACTTTCTTTTAAAAAAACCATCGCTTATATTTATGTTAAATAAATTTCTAAAAAGCATCTTACCTTTGAACCAAAACTGCTGAATGAAGTTTGTGATTTCAGCAGATTTTGTTTTTAAACAGAATCTCGTCTATGAAAACAGTGTGGGGTTTGCACTTGCTCCTCTATCAATATGCAATTTGTAGTCTGCGAAAATTCTATGTGGATTACTGCAAAAACAATAAAAAAGTTAATTATTTCTAAACCAATAGCAATACATATAAAATACAATAAAGAAAAATGCTAAACATTCATTACTGGATACCCGGATTTAAATTTATTTAAACACTTTAATTTACAAATAAATATCATAGGCTGTTACTTGCTTTGCATTGTTCTACAATTTTACAAAGTAATAACTGTTATCAGAAAATAATTGACCAACGAACAGATAAAATTCATAGTTGAGAGTCCAATAGGGTTGACAATTGGGAAATTACATAACAAAAAACATCATACTTTTAAGTTTGTATCTCAAAAAAATTAAAGGCTATCTGATATAAAATTTCAATAAAATCAAAATTTTTCTTCTTAACTCTTTCCCTACCATTAGCGGCTTACAGCGGCTTTTGAAGTATGCTCGTTGCTGTGTGGCACGATAAAAAGTCCAACAAACCAGTAGTTGCTTTATCCACCTTAAAGTGTTGTTGATGTTCCTCAAAGGCGTGTTGGATTCACAGAAAAACAAGAGATAATTCACTACTATAATTTATCGATGAATGGATGTGATCTTCTTGAAACTCTGAGTGTTTCATACTATAGCGATTTGAATCAAAAAAAATGTAAAATTTTGGAAGAGAACCTTTAATTGGTTCATTGAAGTAATCCAAGTAAATGCATACATTCTTTACTTGCTAAGCATGCCTGCAGGAAAAAAAATTTCATTAAAAAGTTTTTAAAAATTTTTGATCAATGAATTAATATGTATAGCGGTGGAAACTATGCTAGATATTGTCAACAAAAAAAGGTAGATAGAGGAAAACTGCTCCATTTGAAGGAAATATACCTTTAACTTGTGAAATGGTTAACATCGATTAAGTTAAGGTTTTCTTCATGTGAATGGTTCCTCTACCCTAACTTGGACTATAGTTTAAATTTTGGTTAATTTCTTACCAGTCTTTGAATTTCTTGAATAAATATATATATTTTTTTGGGCCATCTAAAATTGATAAGATTAAATTATGTGTTAGCAAAATGATAATATGTAGAAGAAGTGTATAGCATTAAAAGTTTTGAACTTGTTAAGTACCAGTTTGGTGTCTGGCGGGACATTACACTCATCTATGGGATGGTTATTAGATGCAAGTTGAAGATTTCCATTGTGTGGTCCAACGGGTAAAAGAACTCTGCTTTTATATTACTGTAAGTAGGTTTGTGTTAGGATAGGATTTATCTCTAAAACTTAAGCTCCCACAATTGATTGATTGAGTATGAACAGAACCCGGAAAATTTTTATAAAGCCAAGGTGAATTCCTTCCAGGGAGCCAAGTAGGGTAAAATGGTCCTTAAACTTCATATGTTGAAATAAAAAGTGATGATTGAATTTTGATAAAGGTTTAAAAATTTTCGTTTGAACTCTCAAAATAACCTTGTTTTGGTGCTTAACACCCAGGAACAAAAAACAATTCGACAGGCAGCCAAATATAGTAAAATATTCATTCAAATGGTCATTAAACTTCAGACAAAATAATAATAAAAAATAAATAAATAAACATAAATAGATGTTTTTGTTCAAAAAAATTAACTGCTATTTGGTTTGATTTATGGTCCTGAAATCTCTTTAAAAATTTAGGACTCAGTCAAAAAACAAGTAAGTTTAAATTTTTCAATAAGTATTGAATAAGGTGAGAAAATATGTAAAGAAATTTTTCTTCAAAAGCAACTGCTTTTGGAAATTGCCAAGAAACATAAAAATAAAAAATTATTTGCTCAGATATTAGCAATTAGAGGAAACATCTTCTCAAGTCTCTCATGCAATGAAGTGTGGGAGCCTAAGTTTTAGAGATAAATCACATCCTAACGCAAACCTACTTACAGTAATATAAAAGCAGAGTTCTTTTACCCGTTGAACCACACAATGGAAATCTTTAACTTGCAACTAATAACCATCCCATAGATGAGTGAAATGTCCCCGCCAGACACCAAACTGGTACTTAACAAGTTCGAAACTTTTAATGCTATACACTCTTCTACATATACTAAATTATCATTTCGCTAACACATAATTTAATCGTATCAATTTTAGATGGCCCAAAAAAATATATATATTTATTCAAGAAATTCAATGACTGGTAAGAAATTAACCATAATTTAAACTATAGTCCAAGCTAGGGTAGAGGAACCATTCACATGAAGAAAACCTTAACTTAATCGATGTTAACCATTTCACAAGTTACATTTCACAAGTAACTTGCGTATGACAATAATTTGTGATATCCTATTTAGGATATCACAAATAACACAAAATTTTATTCCCTCTTCAATAAAACTTCCATGTGTAGGCACTCAATTAAGTATTACTGCGGTCTTAAGGGTGACCAAGGAATTAAAAGCCTCAAAATATTTGAGAATTGAACAAAGTTTCTTTTAAAATTATATCAGTTTTAGACAGTTTCTTTTTTCTTTTTTTAAATAATTTAGACCATTTTCAGAAAGAATTTATCAATAAACTTAAAATTAGCAAAAACAAACTTACATATTGAATTGAATTCCATTTATTATTCCAATGCAAATCATGCAACTAACTACAAGCCTAAGCTGAGGAGGATAAAGAGCTTTTATGGCAATTTTATCTTTAGTTATGCATTGTGACAATTTTAAATATAACTCAGTGAATAAATTTTCAGTCTTTTTCATCCTAAACTTAAGCTTGTTAATAACAGAGGTGAATTCCATTTACGTTTCTTGAACAGCAATTATATACCTTGCTAGTTCTAAAGTCTTTAGTTACGTCTTCTTTAATGCATGTAGAAATAGCAAATTAAATCTTGCTAACTTGATAACAGCTATATTTTATACTTTTCAGCGTACAATTTAAAATAGAAATTACATAGCCGTTAGCTTCATAGTTTTAATACTTCAACAGCAGCTATGTGATACACATAACAATAATATACCTTGTTATGGTATCAAATAATAGTGTCTATGCAAATTAACGCTTTTAAGCATTTGGTGGGGTTTGTGTTGTTTTCTTTCAACATCTTTTCATTTCATCTTTTCATATTTTTTCTTTTCATCTTTTCTTTTTTATTTCTTTTCAGCATTAATTCTTTAAATATATACAACATCTTTTGTCCTAACAACTTTTTTTCCAGGCGACTTACTTCTTATCACTTATAACATTTAAATTCTTTTTTTCGTGATAATTTATATTTTTTTTAGTAAGCCACCCTTCAACATCATTTTGTTAAATACAAAATAACCAATAGTCCATAATATAATTACAACGATATTAAAACACTTCTTACTAAATAAGACAAAACCTAATAGCACCACGCTGTTTGCACATAAATCCTTTAACACGTTAATAATCGATTCTAACTCAAATAGAAGTTTGCATTTGAGGGTAGAATACTATGCCTAAATATCCCACTGCTTGACAATAAACTTACTAGAAACAATTGAGCTAATCTCTAAAAATACCCTGACCTTAATTTCAAAACACTAAGTTTTTAAAAAATTACCTTATCAATTATAAAATTAATGAATGATTACTGAAAAAGTTTAACAACAAACGGACTGAAAAAACATGGTTGAATTTAAAAGACCCTGTCAGTTTTACCAGGTGTCTACAAATATTATTACCCAAAGCCCAACCTTAACGTTGACATTTTTTCTAAATGTTCTAATTAATGTCCAAGCTCATATAGAATAAATCTTATACTAAATATTAAAAACATAGGAAAACATAGCTTAAAATTTTATTTTTCTTGTATATGATTTCGAACGACAAATAAAGTATTTTTACCATTTTCTGATAATAAAAAAAACCCAGAGAATTTACAATACCAATAGCAAATAAGTTAACCCCTAGCCTTGATAACTAAAGATTAAGTTTGGTGGGAGTGAACACTCTTTTGAAATAATTTTTTTTTTTTTTTTTTTTAAAGTTTTAAATCAAAAAATCCAATACTTCCTCAATTTTGAAAGCTAAATATTAATAAAGGAATCTCAAATCTTGCATTGCTCTAAGAATTTACGTGTTAGCACTAAGCTATTGCCAAACATTAATTAAAAAAATAAAATTCTACAATTTATAATACATTTCTAATTTTTACAATAACTTCTTTATCTCTTCCAAGATCGTTCCATGTCTTCATCGTCATCATCTTCAACACCAGCCAATAACATTTCTTCTTCTTCTTTATCCAACTCAAGCTAAAGTAAAATAAGTAAATATTTAAAACTGATAATTAATTTTTTCTTAGGAACTACTAAGTTTATTTTAATTAATACAACTCATCAATTATTCATGAACTACCAGTTTTGTTAAAACCACAAAAACTTCTATATTACTTTGTTATCTTTATATACTTAATATATACTTAATTTCTTTGTAATGGCCAAGAAATAGCCTTAAGCTATACTTCCAGAAGAGGAAACATTCAATTTCCTAAAAGTGCCTTTAAAAAAAAATTTCATGAATTTAATTAAGCAAAATGAATAATTTGCTTTGTACGCAAAAAATATATTTAACTAAACGTGCATATATAGTAGTTTTAAACGAACAAAATTTCAAAATCAAAATTTTTTCAATTGACCAGTTTTAGAGGAACTAGTGAACTGGAAATATACAGACATAAATTATATTGATTGAATTGCTTTTACCTGAACCAGGTTCTTTTGGGCCCAATACAGTCAACATAAACTAACAAAACCATTATCAAAATCATATTTTGTTTAAATTTACACAATAGGTTATGGTTTTATAATTTCAAGAAATTCATTTTTACCAAGGTAAAATGCAACTCAGAATCTTGATTATTTGCTGCATTGGTTTAACTAATAACACTCTGTTATGCTCTTTGATGTATCCACAAGAACTACTTTCAGAATCCTAAGAGTGGGTAAGGTAGTGGTTTATGTGTGAATTAAAATTAAATATAAAAACATTTAAAATTCTGACCCCCACTGAGATCCAATTTTTTAAAATCAAAAAACACAAAAAAAAACCTAATTGAAACTTACAAGCTCTTCATCTAGATCTTTCTCAGATAAATTCTGACTCATAGAACGAGTCGTACGTTGATGTTGTTGGGGTTGCACAGCTTCTTCATGAACTTTTCCTTGACCAACAAACCAAGCTAATAGCAATTGCTTTCCATTAAAAGAAACACCACTCGAGGCAGCAACTTCAGCAGATTGACGCGTGGGAAAAGTCAGTATCAATTTATCTGGTGTCGTCTCTTCAATACGATCCATTTGAGAAAATGACTAGAAACAAAATGTTTAATATTAAGTTTCCGCCTGTGGATAATTTACTTGTTATATCTATCTGTAGGATCTTCCATAAAATTATTTTATAAAAAAGCACCACCTGTAATTACAATTTTTAAATGACAACTTAACTACGAAAATTTTTTTATGTATAAAAAAATTGATCAAAATATTAATTTGATGGAAACAAAATAATAATAAAAAAAAATAATAATAATATTGCCACTAGCCGAAATTACTCTAACTAGACATTTATCTATAGCAATACCAAGTGCACAACATTAGACTGGAATGTTGCTCTTATTAACATGGGGACCACCTACATTTCATTAAAATTAAAACTTTGATCTAGAAAAATATCACTTCCTAATAGAATTCAAAATTTTAGCTAAAGGGGAGCATTATAAAAGTAATAAGACTGATTCTAAAACTTTTTAAGCACACTATCACTGCCAGAAAAATTATGCAAGATTGCTGCCATGTCTAATATAATCCACAATTTCTATATTATTGGAGCATTACTTTT
Source organism: Euphysa ruthae (assembly GCA_035046665.1). Taxonomy (NCBI): domain Eukaryota; kingdom Metazoa; phylum Cnidaria; class Hydrozoa; order Anthoathecata; family Corymorphidae; genus Euphysa; species Euphysa ruthae. The sequence goes on along the minus strand of JAUZNK010045770.1, from coordinate 2,326 downwards.
TGAGAAAAGTATTTAAAAAAAAAAAAAAAAAAAAATGCTAATTTCAGGCTATTTTTTGCATGTTTAAGGATATCTGCTAGCCTCCATAAAATCTTATTAGGAGCCTAACTTTTTGAAAAAAATTTCAAGATGCCAAACATTCAGCATCTTAAAAATAATACTGCCTTACACAAAATCTAATTATAATTGGGGGATAACCTTTTGGAAAATTCAAAAAAAGATTATCATTGCTGTTTTCAGACCATAAATTTTGCCAAGATGTTCATGTATTCTAAAAATCCCTCATATAAACCCTTACGTCTTACAAAAAATTAGGAAAACCAAATAAACAAATTTGCCAAAAAGTACAAAAAATCTATTTTTGGGTCAAAACTGTCACTATCTAGCCCTTATTAATACCTAATATCATAACAAAACTAAACGGATTCCAGGAATAACTATAACAGATGCACAGATAAACACAAGGAAATTAATTTATAGAACCACTGTCAATTAATGCAGAGGTCCAAAAAATAAAAGTTTTAGACAGGTGCCTCTATATTCCTTTGACTTTACTTTGATAATAATAATAATAAAAACAATATGTATCAAACAGCTATATAAACCATATTCAGAAACAAGCACTGAAATTTCTATCCTGAGCTTACAAAAAATGTGACTCATAGTACATTAAGGACGTGCAGCATGAATTATTAATCAAAAGTTTCAGGGTCAGCATGTTAAAAATTTCAATTAGAATTTATTTTATTAGGACTGGAATAGCACTTAAGCGGTTTAAACTGTGTGTCTGAGGAATATATTAAATTAAATAGGTTCATAAAAAAATCTAACACAACTTAACTTACTGCAAAATGGGAGATGACATCTTCCTTCTCTGCAGTATCAAAGCCAGTAACTAGCAGTTTTTTAGGTCTATTATCAACAATACTTGAATTGAAACCACGCCCTCTCCCTCGACTCCGCTGCCATGAACTAACACCACGACCTCGCCTTCTTCCACGATAGCTTCCCCTGCCTCGTGAATACATTTTATTCTAAACATAAGAATTAATTGCCATAATGCACAAAATGCTTCAAGTAAGTTTGAAATTTTTCCTATATATTTAGAAATCATTCAATAAATATGAAAAATGTAAGTAATCACAGGACCTCTGGAATTTACCGTGCTTACTTACACAATTTGGAATGATAAATTTCACAAATATTGAAAATAAAGACATTGAATTTTAAAAATAAGATTTTTTAAGCACTGAGGAAAAAAATTATTGTAAATGATACCCTTATACAAAATATGCAAAAACTTTGTTTTATGTGATATGTTATTTTCACTAAGAAATTTGAATACTGAAATATATTGTCCAAAAGGTTCAAAATATCTGAGAAATTGATTAACATAAATTGGAAGAGATAAAAATATTATCCTTACATGGCAGGTATCAGCCCAGTTCTTTTATTTATTAATAAAAATTATCAAGACAATTTTTCTAACAAAAAATAAAATAATAAACAAACAAAAATATTCACAAAGAAAACTATACTATATAAACTATATTTTTTAATGTTTTTAGTTATTACAAATACAAAGTGAAACTAGAAAATTTACTTTTATGGCATTACACAAACACACACACACAGAAACACACACACATACAGACACACACACACACACAACACACACAATACACTCCCAATATTACAATTATTATATATTACAATTATTATATCTATTACTATTATTATATATATTACTATTATTATATATATATATATCACTATTATTATATATAGTGCTATTTTTATATATATTACAATATTACATTACTATATTACTATATACATAATATTATATTTTGTCGAAAATTTCACTTGAAAACAACTATTCAAAATTATAACTATAATTTAAAAAATATTTAAACACATATCTTTTAAAAAATGTCACAAAAATATTTGCACCTTTCAGCTTTTAAATGGTTGAATGAATTTTAAGAATCAACTGTCTAGATTCAATTTTGATAGTTTTATTTTGTTAATTTAGCATTCACTTTTTTTCCAAACATACAAACATAAAATAAGCAAATCTCTCAAGCTGGAGATTTTTTATATTGCTTATAGGATGAAAAAAAACTTGTAACGCCATAAAACTGAATTTTCTAGTTTCACTTTGATATTTGTATTAACTAAAAACATTTAAAAATCAAGTTTATTTTTGATAAAATCTAAATCTAAAAATTTTTGGCAGTACAAAATACATTTAAGAAATTAAAAAAAAAAAAAAAAATAGCACAGTTCAGTTTGGTGTGCAAACAAGAAACATTTAAACTATATA
>JAUZNK010045759.1:0-16551 GCA_035046665.1 Euphysa ruthae | reverse complement strand
ATATATATACATATTTATATATATACATTTATATATATATATTTTTTTTAAATAGATAAATAACTAAGAAATGAACAGTAATTTTTAATAAATTTGAAATAACTATCTTTCATGAACAAAATTATAAGATGAATTGAAGATAAATAATTCTTGCTAAAAAGTTAAATAATTTGTCAAAGTTCAACAGAAGAATGTTTTATGTAATATTTAACTACTATTTTGATGAAAATAAATAGGATTTTTAATATCCCATAATTTTTATTTTATTAATAAATTTATTTCATTTTGTTATTAATACCAAATAAAATACCAAATAAATAAATAAAATATCAAAATTACTTGAAAAACTTATTTCTAATTGTGAATGTTCTTATTTTATCAAAAATTGTGACTGAATGAAAGAATCTGAATTTTGTAATGTCATGTTAGCATTTCGTTTTTTACAAAAAGAAAATTAGTAAATCGTTATTTTATAAAAAAAAAGATTTTGGGCTAAAAATACTTTGTTTTCAACATATTTTTAACATATAATATTTATTAAATAATTATATTAATATTGTTTTGAGAAAATCCAAAACATTGCTATGTAATGATTTAAAAAAAGTATTTCATTATCATTATTTAACAACCCTACAATGACTGGCGTATATTTAAATTAAAATTTCTCTCGGCTTAAAACAGGTGAATTTAACTTCCTGAACTATTTCAAGTAGTTTTCTGGAAAAAATGATAAATACTCGGTTGCTGTAAAACTATTTTCTAAAAATAGTTTTCTAAAAATGGCGTAAAATGGTTTAAGTAGATCAAACTCACGAGGTGAGTTTGATCTACTTAAACTTTTATTTTGTCTTTTATTTTTACAAATGATGTGAAATCACGACTCAAGAGTTTTTTTTTTTTTTTATATGTTTATTTTACTTTCTAGCAAAGCTTAATATTTAGTTAGATTTATGTTATGATGTATTTTCTATAGAATATGTGTTTGAATTGGATAAACTTTATTTTTTAGATCATTTTATGGCAATTCCAGCAAAAAAACGTTTGAACCACCTGTACACTTACCAGAAGCTGAGGAAGGTAATGGTGGAAATGATTGATCTGACAATGAACCACACATGAACTTTGAAATAGAAAGTGAAAATGAGGATGACTCATCAGTGGATAGTTCCACAGATGATGAAATACCGCTGATAGCAACAAAGAGCACAGAGCGCAAAAAAATAGTTGCAAAAAAAGTAAAACACACATTCAAATGGAACAAAAAAATGTGCAGCTTGGATCATCCCTGCTGATTTCAAGGAGTGTACAAATACTTTGTGGTTAGCCCCTGATGAACCTCAACTAAACAGATTTTTCAACTCAATAGATATTTATATGCTGTTCGTGACAAACGAGTTGGTTGACAGTATATAAGAGCAAACAACACTCTACAATGAATGGAGGCGCCTGAAATAAAGGTCCCATACCTTGAAGGATATCAAAATAGAAGACATAAGAATTTTTATTGGGATAGTCCTCTTCATGGGAATTGTGAAACTTCCTAACTGCAGATTGTACTGAGGAAATCGTTTTGATGAAATCATGATGGTACTACATTATAAGGATAACAATAACATTCCAGACAAAAACAGTCCAAATTACAACAAGGTTTTCAAGATCCAGCCCCTTATTGAACACTTCCGTTCCATTTTCACAAATAAAGTTACTCCAGAGTCACACATGTCCATTGATGAGCAAGTAGTTCCCTTTAAAGGACAACATGGTTTGAAGTGGTATCTTCCCAAAAATCCAAAGAAGTAATGATAAAAATTTTGGACTCCTCCAGGAACTTCTGGGTGTGTCTATGATTTCGAGGTGGAGGGTGGTCTTGGATTAAAAGGCTCTTTAGCAGGTTATTAGCCCCCACCTCAATGTGGTAAAATTGACTTTTACGATTATTGGAAAATTTGGAACCGAATAAAAATGAACCGTTTTTCGACAAATACTTTTCATCACCCGAATTGATGAAGTACCTATATGAGAAGAAAAAAATTTTGACAATTGTAACGCTCAATTCAAAACAACCGTGGAATTGCCCTATTCTTTCTGAAAAAGAAATAAAAAAAAAAAGGGGAAGTTGTTCGCAGGAGGTTGCGGATGTTACTGGGACAATTGTCGTAAATGCTTAATTTGATAACAAGAAAGTGCTAACTGTATCCAATTACTTTATAAAGGAACCAGTTGGCCTCTCGTTTTCAGTGTCAGGAATGGTATTATCGTATTGTATTCCACTTGAAATATTAATAAATATATATTAATACATAAATAAATATTATTAATAAATCCCATGATTCCCGTGACTTTTTTTTAGTCAAAAGTTTTTTAGCTCAATTAAAAAAAAAATTAAACTGAGAAAAAATATTTACATCTAAAATTTAATGAAACCAAGAAAAAATCTTTACATCTAAAATTAAACCAAGAAAAAATATTTACATCTAAAATTAAACCAAGAAAAAATATTTACATCTAAAATTAAGCCTAAAAAAAACAGTTACAGCTAAAATTGAACCAAAAATATACATTTACAGCTAAAAGAATTGTGATTAAAAGTTTTGTCATTAAAAATGAAATATGTAAGTTTTTTGTATTGAAATTTCACTGAACTGTTATCAAGCTTTAAATCGTTGAAAATGTTACTTATGCAATAAAAACTACTGGTTGAAACCTGAGGTAGATTTGAAACTGGGTTGATAAAACAAAAGCAAATATCAAGCCTCCTTTAAACCATCCTTTTCTGAAATATGTTTGTTTTTAGACATTCTAATTAAAAGAAAAGTTAAGTCATACATCAGTAAGTAGAAAAATAATAAATAAGATGATACAATACACATAGCTTTCAAAATGCTTAAACCACTGCATCTTTTTTGGAATTAAAACATTTTATAAACAATAAACTAATAATGTAGGCCTATTGAAGTACTTATTTCAGTACTTATACATTTAAAAACAAATGATTTTGTCATAGCAAACTTTAACCAGATCCAATGACTTTCCATGACCCAATAGGATTTTCAAATATTTCCCTTGACTTCCCATGACTAAATAGGATTTTCAAAAATTTCCCATGACTTCCCATGACCCAATAGAATTTTCACAAATTTCCATGACCAAAAATCAATCCCATGATTCACAGATTTCCCATGACTCCGTGGAAGCCCTGATCCTACCTTTTCAGTTTAGCTGCTTTCAATTCCTGGATAATTTACAGGCAACTTGATGGTCCTGATACACTTGTAAATTTCCTTTGCTATATCTGCTGCTCCTTAATTAAAGGAGTCTTTCCTGCTGACAATGAAGTGGTCGACAATGAAATAATAAATAGGAAATAACCTATTTACTGGTGAATGAGAGCTAATGATGTCAAATACTACGAGTATGACCACTGGCCAGTTTTTATGGATATTCCCAATTCGTAACAATATAAAAACAAGTACTGACTCAAAAAGAAAAGACACCAATGTCGCAAGTGCCACATTTATTTGTGTTTGGCTAATAACACTTTCTTCAGAGAATATCACGGAGTCTTGTAACTTATCTATTGCTAAATCTTTATTCAGTATTATCTTTAGTGTCCTTTTAGAGAGGTTATCAAGGGTTTTTTTCTTGAAACAAACAAGACCTTTATTTTTTTCCCGAAAACATCTAATGTCCATTTAGATAGACAGAAAATATTTTCAAAAAGGTCCTCCATAATTGGAAAAAAAACTATTGAATTTCATTTTTACAAACTAAAATGGCTCAATGTTTTCGAAATTATGAAATTATTGCAGTTTTATGTCTTAAGAATATAGTGTTTGTACCACAAACCACAAAAAAAAAAAAAAAAAAAAAAATGTTTTTCAAGAAGCTTATATGGTTTTTTATGAACTTTCATAATATGCAATAAAAAAATAATTAATAAGTGTCTAGTTATCGAATTTAAGTTTAATAAATCTTTTTCTTCTACCTTTAAGATGTCAAAAGGTTGTTGCTTTTTTTTTCTTTCATTCATCTCATTTAGTATGAAAACTGTGTCCACTGAAACCTTTTTCATAAACAAGAAAAAACAAAATTATGATGGAGACGTCGTTCGTTAGCGCTGGACACAGTTTTGACTGCTCATGGAACAGTTGTAGCTGGTTAGCAAAGAAAGGAGTTGTTGCTGCTATTTCACAAGACACAGCAGGCAAAATAACAGATATTTTTCACAAAACATCCTACTGTAGGCAACATAGTGCAAAGCAAAAATCACGTGACACCAAAGAAATCAGTGCTTTGGATTACGTACAATGGTTTTTGTAGTACAAACCTACCTGCAGTCTTAATCACACTGGGTGTCCACAGGTAGGATGACTTTTAATATTTGTCAGTGTAATAAAGCAAAAAAAAAAAAAAAAAAAAATCCATAACCTTGAGCCTCACTTTTTTGTTCTTTTTTAAAACGAGTTTGCTTTTTCCAGGGGGTGCTCTATGCTCCTACTTTTTTGACGTTTTTTTTTTTTGTTTTTAAAATAAATAAAATGAATAAAACTTACTCTGTAAACATCAAAAACATACAAATTCTGGTGTAAAACTCAAAATTTGCTCATATTTTTTAATTATAAAATAGATTATCCAAAGTCTGTAATAGTCATTATAGAGGATCTGAGTTAAAAAATGTTTAAACCCCAACCTTGGTGGGGGTCAGGGTTTGGCAAAATATGAAAATCTTGCACCCCCCCCCCCCTCCACAAAATAAAAAACCGCTGCGTGCACCCTGTTTTCGTAGGCTAAGGGGTTTGTGAAATAAGAAACAAGGCTAAATTATAACAAAATTTCTACTAGGCAATGGAGAAATCAGAGAATATTGATTTATGAGGTCAGTGTAAAAGAACAACCTATACTATAGCCCATTTATTGGCAACAGGGGCAGTTCAGCATATCCCAAACTTTGCAACTTGGCTGTTTGTTTGTGACCCTATTAAACTGATTACTAAAGAAGATATTTGTTACGTAACGAAAAGAATGGGAATGCAGTTACGCTCTGTTTAGACACACCAATGCAACTCTTATAAAATCTCTTGACTATCAAAACGGATTATAGAAAAGAAACTAGAAGGAAAACCTGACGAAGTAGAAACCGACAAACAGATGAATTTCAAAAGAAAAATGACTACCAGTCAATTTTCATATTAGTTATTAATCGTATACAACTTGTATTTTATTTATTTTTTTAAATATTTACAAACATAACTTTGGAATATCTAAACTATTGAAAAATACTTCTAGTGATACTTTGTAAGCATCTGACCAGTTTTCCTACAACTTTACGAGGCACAACCCCACATTCTTCTTTCCTTAGAGCAATGGCCCAAGTCATGGTTCTTTGTTTTACCTTCTTCTTAGTTGAATACTTTGTTCAATGTTTTCAATGAAAACATATCTATTAAAAATAACTTAATATAAATGTAAAGAAGCTCTACCTGATCAAACCCATATCCATATATCATATCTTTACCTATACCATGTATCTGTCGTTTATTTTAGCATTAAAATAACAAATATATTTACTTTATTCCTTCCATTTCTCTATAGAAGCCTTGTTTAATTTCCGAAAAAACTTTTATTTCGTCTTCATGCCAGAAAAGCTTTTTTTCAATACATTTTTTGATTTTCTTTTTTTTCTTTGCAGGAAGTGTTGCTTGGCATGGTTATTTAAAAAAAGACACCGGACGAAACGTTTTTTTAATGGCCAGTTTAAAAAAATCCTACCCCCTATATAAAAAACAAAATAATACACAAACAATACAAATATAGCGATAACAAAAAAACCCAACTGCATATGTCTGTATAATTTCAATTATGTTATGTACAAGAAAATTACGTTATGTATATTACGATATTAAGATTTATATTAAGTATATTAAGAAGCTAGCCTAAATCTATTTTGAATGAACATTTCATAAAAACTACAACCAATGATATCTCAAAATCTATTTAAAAAAATTTTTTTTTTTTAATTCTTTAAGCAATAAGTCAACTGGATTTCGGGTAAATTTGATGCTTTTTTTAAAAAATCTTGATCAGCATTTAACCAGAAAATTGTCTCATTTTTAAAAAAACTGTTCTTTATCGAGGTATTTAGAATTAAACATATTACAAGATTTTGTTTTAATAGTATTTAAATATCTCAAGCTTAAAAACAAATGATGAAAAACTGAGAAATAACAAAGCAAAAAAACGTTGGTCAATTTTTTACCCTTTAACCTTTTTTCGTCCATCCTTTTTTTTCCAAACAACTTTTTAAAAAGTTTATTAACATTTAATATCTAATAAAATTTTATGAAATGGATCTTGTTATAGCTTTTTTTTTTTTTAATATGAGAACCGTTTGTATACAAATAAAACGTATACAAATAAAATACTTTTAAAGGTTGAGGAATTAATAGCAAACACCCCTCCTAACCGGCAGAGCAGTTAAGGGGAGTAATTACTTATCAAATTAAAAATTGTAAATCTAGAAGTAAAACAATATCTATAAAATTTAATTTGTTCTAATAAAGTTGAAAAGTTCTATGTCTAATTTCAATAATAATTGCATAAGCACAGAACAAAAGTATCACTCAGTGCAGAAACCTGTACTTATTTTCAGCTTTTAACTTTACAGAAAACTTCTTCATCTTACATATAGATAAAATTCAAATGAAATTGAAGTGCATTTATCAGTATACATCATTTACAATTAAATAACATTAGCAAATTGTAGGGAGTACCACAAATGATCAATTTAGCACTTTCAGTTTTTGGTACAGAGCCAATGCGAAAACTAGGTCAAAATTTTAAAATTCAAAAGTGGCAACCTAAAAGTTTTTTACAGTACTTATATGAAATATTTACAACTTCAATCTAATTTAAACAATTTATCCTCTGCCACGCGCCGCAGGTTAACACGGTAGTTCATCCTTACCAAGATAGTTTTTGCCATTTCATAATCTGATTCTTTAAAAGCAACTTTAGCATTCTGAATATCATTTTTAATGTCGATATTGATCTTGGTAAGTATAGTTTTTAGTTCTTCAACATCATCACATTCATCCAACTCAAAATTCAGCGAAAAAATTGATGATATAAATTCATTGTCACTGGAATCAACATTTTCACTGTCAAAATTGAAGCCTTTTAACTTCAGCAAATACAATCCACGCTTCAAAGGATCAGACAAAGTGCTGTGCGCTTCATTTATCATTGAAGACTGTGTAAGCGAGTAACCCTGCTCACGTTCTGATTTTTGTACAAACTTATCCGGGTGCAATCTTTCTTGGAGCTTTATATACATGTCCTTCAAGCTACCAACTTGAATATCAAAGTCTTCTTCTAAATGTAGGAGTTGAAAGTAATTCAGCTGTTTGGAAGCACATTCACCACATTGGATAGTGTTACAAGAAGGGCAAAATAATTCACATTCATGCTTGAAGTCACAACTCCAACAATTGTTTATGCAACCAAATTTCGAATTTTCAAGTGAGAGAGGTGTTGGTATTTTTGTAGATAATACTCGAGTTGATAACTGAAACTGTGTTGACAATACGCGCAACGATTCTAAAAAGTGTCTCATGTATTTCATTTCACCTTTAAATGAAAACATCATTTTCATGTAGCTATAAAAACTATTTTAAACAAGAACAGCATTTTGAATGTATAAAATAAGTTAATAAATTAAATTGACAAGCTGTTAAAACCTGGACAGCCTTCCAGCAGAAATTTAATGAAAGTTGAAGATACTGTCCATCGATTTGATGATATTATTTTGAAAAAAAAAAAAAATAAATAAAAAAAAAGCAGCTTTTCTAATAAATAAGGTAATCATTATGATGCTTGGATCATTTTTCATGCAAAAATTGGAGGGTTTCCAGAACATTTATCAGAATTCATATGAAAATATGCTTAAAATATGTTTAAACATAGAAAGTAAATTTTTATGACTAGGTGCAACAACATAATTAAATACTCAAACCACATAAGGACAAGAAAATTTGAATGCTTAGTAACAATGCTAGTGTATTAAGACACTTTAGTGCATTTAAATAGATTTCACTATCATAAATTAGTGCATTTCCCTAATTCTTTCATTAGTCATTATTTGCTTTTCTGGTTTGAAATAATTTTATGGCCAAATGAGTTATTTTAAGTTTACAAGCTAATCAAGCAATTGAACTTGTTATTGGCTTGTACACACAACTTTCGAAGTTGAGTTGAAAATTTAGCTTATAATCTATCTTAATCCCAAGAAGCAGAACTTTATTTTTGCAACAATATTCTTATTAGATATATAAACACTATTGGGGGCATTCTTTGCTCCTAAAAGCATTATTTGAAACTTAGCAGGATTAGGCGCCATAAAATTAAAACAGAACCGCTGTTGTAATCTAGCAGCATTGTGGCCAAGATGAGAGAGAGCATTTTCAAGCATAAGGAGTATTGTCATCTGCAAATTTTCCAATATCACAATCTAGCACAAAAAAGGACATGTCGTTTATAAAAATATTAAATAAAAGAGGTCCAAGTATAGACCTCTGAGGAACACCAATAATAATATTCAACCATTTATTAAAAATAGATCCCAACTTTACCCTTTATTTCCTTGAGTTAAAGTAGCTTTTTAAAAAATGTAGGCTTTTATCAGAGAAACCGTATGCAGATAATTTAGCCAAGAACAAATCATGGGGAACAAATCCATACACAAATAGCTCATATAACAATGATCCTGCTTTTGCACTAAACAAAAAATTAGTTCTTATCAACCTAATAAGCATAGATAAATAGCTCATGTTACAATGATCCTGTTTGGACTTAATTTCTATGAAGTAGTCTGCAAAAAGTCTGTAAAAACGAAGTGTATTAAAACTAAGAATTTTTATAAATTAATAAATTTTTCTCCCTTCCACATGAAAATTAGTTTTGACATAAGTAACAAATAACGTTGGGGCTTATAAAAATTTTCATTTATACCATTTTCAATTACCCCAGAATGAAAATAAATCTCTATTGCGAAGAAAGTTAATATTTTCTTTTCAAAGCAAAATTATCAAATAAAAATACACATAATTGGTGAGTCTGTTATTGATCTCAACTCAAAGTTTGTGGAAAAACATACACAACATACCCACACAATGTCAAGCTGCAAATTACAACATACGCTGCACTACAAATATACAAACATAAGAAGATTATAAAATGAATTCAAAACAAAATCACACACAAATAAATTATTATAATTAAATCCAAATATAAAATAAATTATTTCATAGGTCAAAAACATAAATTAATAGTATATTCTTATTAGTATAAACATATCTAAAAAGATATTAAAATTTTTGGTCTCTTGTTCTCCTTTGGAACTGCAGAAAAAAGTAACAATATTTTATATAACAACAGTTAAATGAAATTAAAAAAAAAAACCTATATATAAATCGTTAATTCAACAAAATATTAATGTGCGCGATTAGGTTTGTTTATTACTTTATTGAAATATCATAAAGATTTTACAAATTAAGACCATTTGAATCTATAAAGATCATCTCTAGTGAAGAAACCATCATAATTATCCAAGAAGTTACATCCAAGAAGCAACTTTAAGAAGAGTCTATGATATATATCTTTATCAACAACGTACTGAAGTATAGAAGAAAAATTAAGGGGAGCAAAAAACGAAATTAAGGGAACTGATTACTATTGTCAGGTAACTTAACTGATTTATCAATCGTAGGGGCAAAAAAATTGAAAACAAAATTATAGTGAATATAGTATTTTTATCGTTTGAAAGTCAACACATCACTAATTAGAAGTTCATAAATCACAAAATATAGCCTATTAATTTCTAAATATAATATAAAAAAGATCTCTGTTGTGTCGTAAACTGAAAAAAACATTCACAGCTGGCTTTCTTTAATGTTGGAAAATTTGTATCAGAACTATCTCTTTTATCTAGCCTTGAATAACTAAATTTACAATCTAAGTTTCAAGATTTATCCCAACTGTTTAACAAAAAAATAAATAAAAAAATTATTCAATTTTGATTTTAATACCTTTAACAATTTTAAAAATATTTTAAGGACAGTTTCACTCAAACTCAAAAATAAATGAATTTTAATAACCAACACTGATAAAAGATTTCTCATTATTAAGCACTAATAAATAAATAAAAAATGTTTATAAAAAGTATGTAAACAAAACCACAAAAAAAATCATTATAATTTAACTAAATTTAAATAATTTACAACCTAAATCTATATTTTCCAGGGATCAAAAATAAAAATTGTTAATTTCTATCAGATGGACAACAGAAATGATTTAAGTCTGCAATATTGGTGTTTTTAAATAGGCAAATCAAACTTTTAAATAGTTAGAGAACAGATTAATAGTTTTAATGATGTTCAGTTCAAAATTGCAGTTATGAAACATGGAAAAATAACAGAAAACAGTTTTTCTTTTCTATTGTGTTTTTTGTTTAAAAATAACTGCTTGTTGAGTAATAGTTGTTTACACTTGGTACAAAATATTATAGGGTGAAAGACAATGAATAATTTTACACAGTAAAAAAATAGTTGGTTCAAGGAAACCCAAGCTTATTTTAGATACAAGCATTTAAGCCCCTTATTAGGCCTCTACAGTTTAAGTGCGCATAAACAAAGTAAATTTAAATGTCTCTTGGTTACTTGTATGTAAAAATACATCACTCATGACCAAGTTCTACTTGATGTTACAATTCTACTTAGTCTCCACAGCATCATTTGGTTTTGGTGTCAACTTTACAGGAGTGGCGTTCCATATATCTTTTGCATATTCAATAATAGTACGGTCACTGGAGAATTTGCCGGCATTTGCCACATTGTTAATACACATTCTCAACCAGGTCCCGCGATCCTAGCATAACATTTAATATGGTGAAACTTCAAATATCATTGAACGTGAAATAAAATACAAACTTCAACTAAGATTATTTCACAAAATAAAATTAACTAATTTTATCAAAATTCAGAGGCACTTTTTATTTGATTTTTTTTTTTCAACTAATCCACTGCCAAAATTAACTAAGACTGATACAGACCAGAGTAACACAAAGGGGTTTCTTTCAGAAAAGAAAACTGGTGAGTTTTTATCATAGAGCTTAAATTTATTTGGACACATTAAAAGACAAAAAATAATTTTATCTATCCAAGTAGTATTTTCCAGGAAAGGCCTCTGCTTCTCCAGCATGAATTTTCTATGTTGTATAACGTTACACATATATAATTTGATATAGGAGGTGGGAGCCCAAACAAAAGCCCCAAAGCTCTCAATACTTTTGCAGTTTGAAAGAAATATCCTTAACAAAAGATTGGTGTTAGAGAGCTAGAAGTCCTACAAAAATACATTTTTGCTGCTCGTCTGCTATATAGACAGTAACTGTCATATGCAATAATATACCACATTTAAAAAGGGTCATTTGTTTATTTTATTTATAGGCAATTTCAAAGTCATCGATAAAGTAAAGCTTTTAAAGATGAGCCATAAATCCTTAGAAGATCTACTAAACTAATGCTAAGCATGCTATACCTACCTTATAGACTTGTGACACAGCATCCTGACATGCAATGTACGAATCATAATCTTTTAGCAGGAAAAACCTTAAAAAGATCATTCAAATGTTGATAAGACTGTAGTAAAATGTTCTTCATTCATAGCAAATATCATACTCAAAAGCAAAATCAAACAAGAGCTTTAAATCTTGTTCACTAAAGCACATAGTTGATGGTGACGAAATAATCAAAGAAATAAAGACTATAAAAATCTTTTGGACCTAGAAAATAGGTTTTACTTTTAGTTATGAATAAGAGCATATATAACAGGTAAAAGAGTCCCTTTTCCAAGATTCGAGGTTAGTTTTAAAATGAACAATTGAAGAAGCATCTTTAAATTTGTTAAAAAGAAAAGCTTCAAACAATAAATACCTTATATATGATTTATGCCATATATATATTCTATAATATATAGCAGTTACTGCTTCGCCTCTCGAGTTATAGGATAGAACCTTCTTTAGAAGAAATTCACCTGCGTAAAAGCTTGTGGGTTTGGAAATATTGAGAAACTTATAAAAATATGCCAAAAAGTGTTATATACTCAATCTCAATCCACTCTGTTGAGCTTTATTGATAACACAAACATCGTTACAAACCTCGCTTTACTGTTAGTTATCTTATAGCCTCAATAAGAATTTAACTCAGTTTAGAAAGTTTATCACAAAATCATATTTAAGAAAACTGATATAGTGCAAAGATACATCTATTAAAATTTTCTAATAGTTGGAACCACTTAATTGATATTTGACAAGTCATTATTCCATAAAGTTCTTCAAAACTTAATTGGTTGACAAAAAAATTTCAAGCTGAGTATAAGAAAACCAAAAACAACACATTAACAAGTATACAAGAAATTAAAAGGATTAGAATTAAGCCCTAAGGTCTAATAACATTAGCTCTTTCATTTAATAAATTCAGATTCAGACTCTCTTTTGACTCACTGCTTATGATTAGGCCCTGTGCACATCTTGTTTCAAAAAAATAATCACCGCATTTCAGTTGATTAATTTTATTTTCCATTGTCAATTTTTTATTACTAAAATATTTATATAAGGTTAGATTTCAAAACAAATTACAATTATGAAGCAAATTATTAAACAATTATAATAATATCTGATAGTTTTAAACAAGGCTATGAGATTTTTATTAGCAATATTTTTGAAACAAGTTCTTTTCATCGCCTCTCTTTTTACAAAGTTTGAAATAAATGATTACCGCAGATAATAAAATATTACTTAGAATTCAATATTCTCATCATTGTTAAAGAAACAACCTTTTTTAGGTTATAAGGAAATATTCAACAGAAATGAGACATGTAGTAAACATTTTATTTGGCAAAACAAACCTCTATATTTTAAAATTTTTGACCAAAGCTGGTATCCACTATTATTTTTACATAAATTAACACTAAAGAAAAAAGAAAAGATTATCAGATTTTAGACTTATGTTTTAATGCTTGAATTTCATATAAAATTTTAAATCAATTTAATTTAATTGTAATAAATATTTAATTATAATAAATATTTAATAAATATTTTCAAATCTGGATAACCTAAAGATGCTTAGTTGAAATTGTTAAATAACTATTTTAAAGTATCAAGAATTTTCAGGTGTTTTCTGTTCAAGTAAAATTATCTTTTTTTTTTTAATTATGTTGTCTTGGGTTACTAAGCAAAGATAAATTCCATCAGAGGATCATCTGTCACAAACCTTGTATGGTCTTTATATAAAATTTTATACAACAAAATTAAATATAAAATCTAATGACTGCTTTGAGAGAAATTAACAAAAATTCAAATTTTTGCATAAAGGGTATAGGGTAATTGCAAGCAAATGAAAATTTGTGTAGAATCAAAATAATATTTCTTGACAAAACCATAACACAGCATTTTTGGAAAAATAATAATTATAAACATTGAGCTATTAGGAACTTGGACCCCAAATAAGTAAACATGCTAAAATGATTAGAAATGATCAGGAATCATATTTTCTAACATCATAAAGAAGTTTGAAAATCACAAAAAAACACTTGAAAAAACTTGCAATTCTTGGATAAAATCCAACATTTTTTTTTTGAGCTTGCGCCTTTAACTTAACTGAATTTTCAAAATGGCTAACATTCATACCGAATATAAAAAGGTATTTTCTTTAAGCGCAAGTATATTTCTGTGAAATTTATGGAAAATTTGACCATTAATTTATGAAAAACTTGACCGTTAATGGGTTAAATAAGAATTCAGATGAATTTCAAAAAAACTTCAAGTTATGATCAAAGTAACATCCAACTTTTTTTTTCTCAATAAATTACCTCAATTAAATTATCGAAGGGTCAATAGCAATTACCTATCTCTATGGAGCAACTCATCAGCAATGTGTTCAAAAGTCCCCTCAGGTGCAAAGAAGGAACCTTTGATCTGATCAATACATCTTTTTAATTCAGTGTTCCTTTCATAGTACTCCATAGGAGAATAGCTAAACAAATAGAATTAATAAAAAGTATATCATGCATCATTACATAACAAATTTACTGAGGTAGATAAAAAAAGAATCGACACTTAATGATGTAGACTAATCGAATATACATTGTTCTCAGAAAATATTAAAACATCTACAAATTTTTAGCCCTTGTAACATCATAAATCTCAGTGAAGAACTACAGAAAACAATAAAAAGGTACGTAAGAATTTTTTTTATCAATGACTGAAACGCCTTCGCTTCACTTCAAACACATGCACTAATATTTTTTATACAAAAAAAAAAAAGGTTTTTAAAACGAAAAGTCTAAAATTCTTCGAAACACACCCTCGTTTCTTTTGTTCTTCAACTTCATCAACAGTCATTCCAAAAATGAAGATGTTATCGTTACCCATCTCCTCTGCCATCTCTACATTAGCTCCATCAAGAGTTCCAATTGTTAATGCACCATTTAACTAAAAAAAATACAAGAAAATAAAACCTAAGAAAGTTATTTTCTAATTTTTGTGTTAAAATCCTTGTTAAAAAATTTTTTTATTTGTATACGCTGAATATATTCGATCCTTTAAAGCATTGTTGGCTTTCCGTAATGTTTTAATTTATACTACTGACTGAAATACACATGCATTGGTAAATTTTATGTCAGTCAGTCTTATGCGCAAAATATGTTTATTTTTATTTGCAGGAAAATATAGATTTCTATATACGACCCTCATATTCCTCTTAATAAGACCTTTTTCACATCATTCTTTACAAGAACTCATCTAAACGAACGTGATGTACAAAATTTATCAAAGCAAAAAATTAAATTAATTTTAGAAAATTTTTATTGTCTTTGTTTCGACTAAAACCCGATTATCAATTTATTGACGTAATACCCACACATTTTATTCGTAGTTTATCAGTGTCCTTTGTAGAATTAATTTGTGTTTCTATGAATAGATTATTTCGCATAAATACATAGGATATCAATTTCTTTAAATAGCATTGATAATCTGCAGATTTTAAATATTTTTGGGTTAACTGTCTTGTCGTAACCTTGGATATGCATTAAATGCATATTTAATTATAAAGTTATACACGGAATATTTAATTACTGTTATCTATATTTCAAAGAAAAAACGGTTAGGGTGTTATAATAGTCATTTAATATGGTTAAATGTGATTATCAAATTTATCAACCTTCCTTTTTATACTAGTGGTTATGTGAGTTGATCTTTTACAGCAAGTTTGCTTGTTACGATATGATGCCAATATAAATAGGGGAGGAAATATATAAGGATATAATTACATAATTTTATTTTTTACTAAAGAAAAAAAGTTTTGATTTTTCATCAATCCATAATTCTTTAAGTAAAATAAACGCACTTTTACCCTAACCTTAGGAATAAACAAATAAATGTACAAGATTACAAAAAGTTATTTATAATCAACAAATAAAGGTATTAAACAATATTAAAAATTTTTGTGGCAGATGAGAGACAAATATTTTGTCATATTAAAATTATTTTAAAAAATAATCTAAATTTCACTGTATTATTGGTTACTGGCCAGGATACGGTTTGACATAAAAGATACGTATGATTCTTTTGCAAAATATTAAAAATTTATTGTTTATATATACAGAAAAAACATGGCGGTGAAAAATAGTGTAAATCAGCCTTTATCGGAGAATTTCTGGTTTTTTTTTTTACCGAACGACTGACCAACTGACCACCTGAACAAAAAAAAACCATAAAACACCGAATCAAATTGGGCTCGCCAAATAACAAAAAAAAATTGACTCACTCACTTTATGTATAATCAACCAAAAATTGATATATTGATTTTTTTAAACCTTACTTTCAAATGTATTAAACGTTAATCATCAGAAATTTACATTTAAAAAGAAATATAAGAGAAAGATATAGACACATCAATTTTTTGAATTGATAACTAGGTATGTCATTTGTTTATACAATTTCTACAAAATTTTTATTCATAGATTGGATAAACTTAGCAAAAATTCCAAAAGAAAATTAACTAACATTTACAAAATGTTTTATATTTGCTTATATCCAAAATAAAAACAATTTTAAATCCTCAACATTGTGGGTTGATAATTCTTCCTTTGAGTTGAAAATAGCAATTCTTTTACAAATTATAATATAGTCTCATCAAAATCTAACAATTGACCTACCATAAACTTCATATTTCCTGTACCACTTGCTTCAGTGCCTGCTGTTGATATCTGCAGAAAGAAAGATTTTTTTTTAATATTACAGTAGAAGTAATCCTTTTAATTTGGGAAAATATATACTACCTAAGTTTTACAATAACCTAATTCAAATTAATTTTGAAAAAATATAATAAAGAAATAATGACAAAAATGGCACAAACCCACATAAATAAAATGCTAAAAACTAGATAATTCTGAAAAAAAAAAAAAAAAAAAAAAAAAATCAAGAGTTAAATTTGGTTA
>JAUZNK010045748.1:0-16552 GCA_035046665.1 Euphysa ruthae | reverse complement strand
TATATATATATAAATATATATATCCTTCAACTAAAAATAATAATTCTTAAGTAATATTTTTAACTAAGGAAAATATATCCTTCAACTACTATATTTCAGAGTTTTGATTGACGAGCACTTGTACCTGGAAATCTCATACTGATGAACTGATTAAACTAAGCAAATCTAAAAATATGTATTCTGATGTACGTCATTAATATTAATAGCAACTAGTCGTTTACTTTAATTTGCTTTTTTTTCATCTCATATGAGTTACTGTTTTCAGATTTGGGGTCAAAATGGTAGACGATATTTAAATAAGATTTTATTGTTTCAACGTTCTGCATTAAGAATCATCAACTTTATGCCGTTTCGTTCTGACGTTTTTTTGCGTCCTCATAATTCAAAAATTACTCTGTTCGCCGGTCTTGCATGCGTTTCAAATTTATTGTTAGTGTTTGATTCTTTGTCGTTTTGTCTACCCAATTCAATGAAAGACTTCTCTTATAGTAAAGATCTCACTCCTACAATACTCGCATTAGTAAAGCCAATAAACTAGTGCTGCGACAATTTAAAAGTATGAAATATGCTAAAAACGCAATAAAATATCGGTGCGTCAATGAATGGAATAAATCTATCACTGAAATAAATAATATTTTTAAGTTCAAATATACAAACTCTCTTAATTACAAAACTATTTTGGGTTTAAACAGAAATCAATTATATCTTTTAAGGATGTTTTAAGGGTAGTTTTTCACCCTAAAACAAAGTATGCATCTCATTTGAAGGCTTTTCCAAATCATATAGGAGAGATCGCAATAGAAAGGGAGGGGGATAATTATATGATAGTGATAGTTGTTATACTTAACTTGGGGAACCAATAAATTGCCGAGACACTATTTCAAGATGGGCCCACGTGGCGCGTCTTTGAGTACTTAGAACGCCCATTTGCGTCTACGAAATTCGCTCAACCAAACAACCCGACCAATTTAAGCTAGCGTTGCATTACGCATTGAGTTTTGCTCAGAAACTCAGAGATAACATGGAAATACATTTCCGTCAGAGGTAGGAGCCAAACTCGTAACCTTTCGCTCCAGAGTCAAACGTCCTACCACTGTGCCAACTCTGCTTATCAAAAACAAAAAAAAAAATATGTATATATCAAAGAGCATATTGCAAATAAAGAACTTACCAAAAATCTTTACTCAGAAGATAATTTTGTTGAAATAAATTTGTGTAAACAAAAGTGGTTACTTTTAAGAGCTTATCACAAACCTAGCTAAAATGACGAAAAATGTTTGACTGAAGTTGGTAGAGCTTTAGACATGGTAATAGATTACACTTGCTATAAAAATCCACAAAACCCAAGAACAATTGTTTCTAACAAATAGTTCTCAATATTTTCAAAACACTTGTACAAAAACTGGTTTTTCTGATTTCCACAAAATGATAATAACAGTTCTCAAAACAAGTTTCTCTAGACAGAAACCAAGATAATTTATCGGGACTATAAAAATTTCACTTAAACACTTTCCAAGAGGATTTGAAAGGTAAAATCAAGAGTACGACTGAATATAGCATCTTTGAAAACAATTTTCAAAAACTATAAACCCGTCAATTTTTACCAGTTATATCAAAAGTTTTTGAAAGACTAATGAAAAATTAAATTTCGGGTTTCTTAAACAACTACTTGTCACCATATCTATGTGGTTATCGAAAAGGTTATAATGCTCAATATGCGTTACTTGCTATGGTAGAAAAGTGGAAGAAATCTCTAGATAGTTTTGGATGCTGGGGCAGTCTTAATGGACCTGTCAAAAGCTTTTGATACGTTAAATCATGACTTACTTTTCGCAAAATTATATGCATACGGATTTGACAAAACAGGACTTGAATTGATATACAGCTATTTAAAAAACAGATGACAACGAACTAAAATAAAGTGTGATTACAGTTCTTGGTCTGAGCTATTAAAAGGTGTCCTACAAGGATCTATTTTAGGGCCAATTTTATTTAATATGTAGATTAATGACTTATTTTTTTAGGTAATTTCGCATATGCAGATGGCACTACATACTATGCTTGTGATACAGACGTAAAAACAGTAGTATCAAGTCTAGATCATGATAGTCTAATGACTATTGAGTGATTTGAGAGCAATTACATGAAGTTAAATAGTGATAAATGCTACCTTTTATAGTCAGGGTTTTATTTATCAAAGTCATTTTGTAGATTTAGGAAATACAAATAAATGGGAAAGCGACAGTGAAAAACTACTTGGTGTTAATACAGATAGGAATTTATCTTTTGAAAGTCATACAAATAGTATTCGTTTAAAAGTAGATAGGAATATAACTATATTTTATTTATATTATATAACTTTTAATCAGTATAAGGATAACTCACAAAGTGGAATGGTGACAGTTCTTGTCGATTTATTCCTGAGTCCTACAACAGGTGACTTTTAACATTTGATTTTTTGATGATAAAATGGATAGATATAAAAAAAAATTGACATCATTTTTTATCATGACATGATCAATAATATTTCAGGATATTTTATTGATAGATATAGATGGATGTGTGTATGATTTGTAGGCACTTTAGGCCGTTTTAAAACCTATATAGAGTTTCATGTTTTTTTTATAATAATCTACAAAAAAAAAAATGCGGTTTCAGAATGGGGTCGAATGTCACTATAGCATTTTTCATTCTCGAGTTTATTTACATATGGTAAAATATGATGATTTGCGACATTTTTCCGGGGAACTTTCATTTTTTGATATTTTGAAATTTTATCGTTAAAAGTCTTCCAGATTCACAAAATTTGAAGAAATTTGCAAGGTACACTAACTTTTTCACGTTGAAAAATCCCAAATTATTTTTTTAGGAGTCTGGGGCCTATTTATCCGGCTTAAGGGTCAATGACCTAAAATAGAAACTGCCAATAAAAAATGTTATATAAGGTGGTATCGATTAGAAAGGAGGAACTTTTTCTAACATGATTTTTTGTTATAATAACTACCTTAATGCATATGGCAAAAAAAATTAAAAATTTGCCTTGATTTTCCAGCTTCAAACTTTTTCTAATAATAGAAAGTATGCAGTTTTCAGAACACGATGTGCCACTAAAGGATAACATAACTAACACGCCTATGAGTTTTCGTGGCAAAGCCTTAACTTTTACCTTTCGGATAGAAATCAGACGGTTAAAATATCTTGCTTTTAGTAAGTCGATTGAAATTTTTCTTGGTATACCCCAGGGTTCTATTTTAGGACCTCTGATATTTAATATTTTTCTTAACGATACATTCTACTTTATTGATGAAAAGACTGTTAAGGCTCGCGACACTTCTTTTGAAAACGCTCGAAATCGGTTAAACAACGATCTTCGTCGGGTTGATCTTTGGTTTCGTAACAATTCTGTGGTTGCCAACCTAGAAAAGTTCCAGCTTATTTTTCTAGGGAAAAAAGCTCATGAAACCTACTTTATTTTTATTTCTTGTTTAAAGATTTCTTCCTGTAAAGAAGTCGATTTGTTAGGTGTTACTATTGATTGCCGTTTAAATTTTTCTAGTCATATTAAGAGAGTTTGCAATAAAGTAAACAACAAGGTTAGCGTTTCATAGAGAATTAGGCATGCTTTGAGTATATGACAAGCTAAAGTAATTTTAAATGCCTATATCTTGCCTTATCTTTTCTACTGTCCATTAATCTGGATGTTTTGCAAGAATTCTAGTATAGGTCGTATTGAAAGGGTACATAAATGTGCACTAGGAGCTGTTTATGATGACTGCATATTGAGTCTTTTAGAGCTTTTGGAGATGGTAAATAGATGTAGTATTCATAATAGACATCTTCAGCTATTAATGTGCGAGGTTTATAAAACACTAAGCCGATTGAATTCTTTGGAACATTTTTGATCGTAAGGTTACGCCTTATGATCTTCGGACTTTGTGTCTTGTTAAACACCCAGTTGCTTGCATTATTACTTATGGCACAAATTCCCTGCAACTAGTTTACTGTAGAACACCCTTCTAGGCGATATTAAAAGCAGTGCAAATGTTCTGATTTATAAACAGAAGGTAAAACTCAAGAAAAGGAGTTCCACATGCTATTGTTGTAAATAACTCATTCTAATTTAAAAATTTTATTGCCTAAAGAAAATATTTACACTTTTAAGCAGCAAAAGGATTATTAACAAGTGGCTCATTCTGCAAAATAATCTTCAAATTTTTTACTTTAATATGGTGCCAAAAATGAAATGTCTACTGCTTGCAAGAGAGTTTCACAAACATAAAAATTGGTAATCTCGAAGCAGCAGGAAATTTTGTCAAAATTCTTTATACAATGTAATTTTGTCATCATAAATTTGTCACGTGATTGAACAGTCTAACAAATAACTTACTCGTCAAAACAAGGCATGGCTCCAAAAATCAAGTCCATTGCACTTTTCTACCATAAGTTATGTTAATTTGAATTTCAAAATATTTTTTATATTCAGAAGTCACATAATGAGTAGGTATGGGAGTGGGGGGGTAAATTTTTTATTTTACCATTTATCGACTAGATAAATTTTAAGACTTTTCCTAAAATTTCATTTCGATATCTTTTAAACTTTTAAATATTATAATATTTTAAATACTAGTTTGAATAGTAGAACTTTAAATACATACGAAAGTTGTTTTTAATGATTAGTAATTGACCTTAGAAAAACACCTTATGTGCACAAACTTTTGCGAGCAAGATAATCATTGTATTATTATTTTAGGTACGTGCAAGCTAATATTCGTCGCTGCTCAGAGTACAGACTCTGCAATAGAAACCTTCCAAAGTTACAAAACATTGTTTGGAAAAGATTGCTCTTGTAAAGGACTGTGAAAACCTGAAAAAATGCATCACTTAAAAATTCAAAGCATCAATTAATGTATGAAGTAAAAAGCTTCACAAGTGAAAAGAGTTATGTTGTTAATTATTGGAGATCAAGACATTAAGTTCCCAGACTACCAAAGCATAAATGGGGAAAAAACAATGATGTCATGCAAGCACATAGTAGCTATCTTTCAAAATGTCAATGAAGTTAGTTGGCATTCTTTGCCAGATAGTTATAAGTTATCTCGATAACTATCTTTGGATAATTCAATTATCTATGGTAATGAAAATCCAGTGGAAGAAGAAGTAATTGTTTGGAAGACGAGTTGTGTGAACATAATGTCATTTAGGAAAAAGTCCTTACAAAAATATTCCCTAAAAAACGCAAGCTTCGTCTTGTAGAGAGTCACTTTCTCAATTAAAATATTAAGCTGCTTGATTTAGATGAGAGTGTAGTGGAGTTGTTAAAAGTTAAACTTCAAATTATTTTGAATGAACTTCAAGCACATGCACCCAAAGGCGTGCCGTTAGAAAGTACAGTTAGAAAAAACAAAAGAAAGCGTGTGTTTAAGTTTTCAAAGAAGTTGCCAAAACCCAAAATATCAAAATCTGAACTTACTAGAAGAATTGGAGTTTCGACTGAGAAGAGAAAATTGGCATTTGGTATTAGAATTTCAAGCATCGACGAAAAGATAGAGAAAGAAATAATGAAAAAGTATGTACCTGTAGATGATTCTCATTGCAATATTTCAATGGAACCAAAACAAGTTATTTATGCTGATATTTCTTCAGAAAACGAATCAAATTACCGGTTATGTTAACATTTGATGTTAACATAACCGGTTCTATTGTTGCCAACGGCTCCGTAAAGACAGAAAAATCTTTTGATTACTAACGAAGAAATTGAACTGATTATATCTAATGGAATATTTTCAGAAGAATTGATCAACATCGCCCGAAACATTTTAAGAGAAAAATTTTCTTTATACTCAGGTTTCACAGACACTGTAATCGGTAATGCGCAACAATTTGATGTAATACAAACACACCAACATACAACTATTAAACTCATATGCATATCATTGGATTTGTGTTGTAGATTCTAATGTTCACAAAAATACCAACCAACGCCAACTTATCTTAATTGTCCTCAGTTTAACAAAAAGAAAATTTCAAAAGATGTTATCAAACTAGCCAGTTCAACAACGATGTCAGTCTGTGGACTGTGTCTATTTAGCATTGCATTTGCAACTACAATAGCTTTTGGTAAAGACCCTTTATATCTTTCTTACACACATCTTTTATGTATTTGTAGCCATTTGCTCTCTTGTATATACAAAGGAATAATGGCTGAGTTTGGGTATTCAGAAAGAACAACGAAACGCCAGGCACCTTCTAATACAGTGCTGATTTTATGTCACTGTCAAATGTCTTTTCAAACAAAAGCTGGTGATGTAAAACATGTATGTTATTTTACAAAATTGAATTATAGTTTAAACAGGATATAGGTTGGTATTGTCGTTTGAATACGTTTGATTAGTCAAAACTATCAAACCGACGAAAAGCAGCGTTTTAATGTTATGGTGAAAAAAAATATTTAATCAAATATTATTAAAACAGCAAAAAAATCACTTATGGAACCATGTGGGGGATATGAAGTAGAACATAAAGCACATTGAATATCTCTAAGTTATTGTTTAAAACAGTCAAACAACCCTAAATTTTTATGGCCAAATGAATATCTCAAATGAATTTGAATTTTCCAGGGTCACGAAAGTATGTAGTTAAAAACATAGTTAATAAATGAGTCACAAGGGTTTGATGAAATGTCTATATTCTTTAAGGACGGATGTGTGGTTCTATGTTGAGACCACTCACTCAGACAAATAATAAATTTTTCTACCAGGACTAACCATATTTCCAGATGATTGCAAACTAGAGAATTAATTGAAAAAAGAAACATATAAGCTTCAATCTGAATTTCAAAAGAGTTTTTCGACAAACAAGTGGTTGTCACTCCTTCATGACAGAATTACAATAGGCTTTGAAAAGGGACGAATTATAACAAATTCATTAAATTCCTATCTGTTAAAACAACTGCAACTAATACTTACAAAAATTGACGAAATGTGTAGCATGTGTCCTTCACGGAACCTTTACAAATATTATTCGCCAGTTCGCGGAAGTGAAGGAGTCTTTCGCATACTTGCCCCGCCAACAATAGATTTAATAATTATTTGAGAGGAAGCGGGAATTTCTCTCCGGCCGGTTCATTATATATTTTTGCATTATAAAGACAATAGAGTTGTAAAAAAACCAGGTCAAAGTCAAGCTGTAGTTTAAAATAGCTTTCACGATTAATGGAATGTCTTGCAAAAAAGCTTTTCAAGCTTTTACTAGATGTCATATAAATGCCGTTTTCAAACTATAAACTGTGCTAAACCGTGCTCCCAAACACCCACCCACTCCCACCCCACTTTTAACAACTTCCGCTTTTCAAGCTTTTACTAGATGTCATATAAATGCCGTTTTCAAACTATAAACTGTGCTAAACCGTACTCCCACCCACCCACCCACTCCACCCCACTTTTAACAACTTCCGCTTTTCAAGCTTTTACTAGATGTCATACAAATGCCGTTTTCAAACTATAAACTGTGCTAAACCGTACAAATAAAAATAGGTTATAAATAAACAACCGTTTAAAGGACAAAGAGTTATAAATTATTAAAAGTACACCAGTTTCAAGTTGGAAAAACAGTAATTAACCCTTAACTGTTAGGTTTTTTTGACATGCAGTAGCCAAAACTTCGGGTTATTCAGGCAAATTCAGAGTACGGACAATAAAATCAGTCAGAAATAACTCTAAATTGAATAAAACTTATATAATGTAAAACCGGTTTAAAATATGGCTCATAACTGTACGCCATTCTTAAAGTTTATAGTAAACATTTTTATCGATTAAAAACGAGTATGAAATTTTTTTACTAACTGGTTGCGCTACTTAAAACGGGTGTGGTTTAGTTCTAAAGTTCTGAAAACAAAGACACATTTTATTTGTTTTCTTTTCAAACTGAACATTTTTGGTTTTTAATTGATTTGTCATATGTTTGTCAACTAAATCTAATACTAGCAGATGGAAAAATCTTACAATAAAAAAACTAATAAAATCAATAGTTCTTTTGATTTACGGATTTCGCACTAACTATATCTTTCTTTACTTATTATATGACGTTATAAATCTTCTTATCAATATATAAGGTTTTGCTTAAATATGAATAATCGTACCCATATTGGTACTGAGCATTACAGAGCCATGAATTGGCTGCCTGTTGATATGAGGGTTAATTAGAATATTTCTGCACATGCATTTAAATTATACAGTAGATCCAACCTAAATTACATGTTTGAAAATGGAATAATCTCTCTATACAACAGGCATAACAGTTAACAAACCTTACGTTTAACTTCGTCGACCCTATAATGAATGCGCATTCACAAAACCTGGAGAACTCATGGAAAAACGCGAAAATGAGAAGCAACGCATCGTACCACGCTTAACAGTTACTTGTGTGTGTGTGTGTGGATGTGGCGACAAAGAAATACAAACAATAATTTATTTGACAAAATATTTCAATTATTATTATTATTGTTGTAATTTAACTCCCGCCAGCTTGAATACAGTCACAAAAAAAAAAAGCGTTGTAACATTTTTATTCTTATATGAAAATGTTATGTTGAAAACAGATCTTTGTTTTTTATAGTAATTTATGTAATAATAAATAACCTGGTGTTTTTCAAAAAATAACGGTTGTTACGATACAAATAAATCGCGGGGAAAAGTTTCTTTTGTGAAATGGTAGGGGAAATATGAGAAAGTACGCAATCTTTTCCTTTATTTATGCCTCCCTCTAACAAACACAAAGAGGTCTACAAAGCCAAATGTTGTTATTTGAGTATAGGTTATCATATGCAGGAGTGGATACCGGAAAGAATTGAATCGCACACAACATTGAAAAATCAACTTTGTTGTAAACTTCAGGATTTTTTTTTTTTTTTTTATTTCAAGTTTTTCACAGCTATAGAAATATTCACAGTGAAATAGATCTGACTCATTACTCATTTCTTATAAACAGGAAATACTTTTGAAAAAATAATATTTATTTCTTTTATCTCTCAATACAAAAAAGCCTATTTTAATGGCATTTCCAAATAAGAACAAAAGTTAAATGAAAAAAGCAGAACAGCTAAAGTAATGTTTTTGAACCTATTTGGTCTTATGACGTAGAGTCATATTTTTCAGTTGGTGTAATTATTTTAAAGGTTTCTAATTCAAATACTGCACTTAATATGCACTGAATTTTTTCGGCAGTTTCTTATAGAGACTTCAGCTAGGAACATCGTGAGTAATGATGACGATTATGGACCTACCGATTATAACAGTTTCTGCCCCAGGTATTTTTGTGTTTTTATTTCTTTTAATCAGTTTTAAACCATCTACTCCCTTAAAGGATATACTTTATTCAAGCACATATTTTAAATAGAAGCTCTTTATAAATAAGCTTGCCTTGACAAAATTTTATGAAAATTACTTCGATGTATGAGAAAAAATTTCCCAGACCTAGCTTCTCTAATACATAGTTTCCGATTTGAATCGGTAATCTAATTGTAAAATTAATTTTCAAGATGAGCTGCAATTAAGAATCTCCAAGAAAAACGAAGAATTTAAATCTTAAAAAAATTAATTAAATCGCACGTCCCTAAATATTACTTAAAAAAAAATTCCACTAGAAATTCCAAACTTGTCGCAATTCTGTTCTCTCTAAAAATTTTGATTGCAATTTGAGAAGAAAAATTTTTTTTTTATTGGCAGTTTATCCTTTTTAAACAAATGCTTTAAACGAGGTAATCGTGCGCACACAATGTAGACCGAAACGAAATTTTGAAAGTAAATTTGAGTTACAGGTTTTCAATGTTATCGAGAATTCTCATTTTTGCTAAATGTCAAAACATGTGTTCGAGAAGAGTTTTCGTCCAGTAAAATAAATTTGTCTTATTGGCCGGGACAACATTAAGTCTACTGCTAGGTAATAAAAATTTTGACTGCTAGTCTTGGTTAAGGTAAATTATCAGTGATAAAGGTATGTTTGCTGAGGTAAGCCAGTATTCAGATACTCAATAACAAATGTTAAATATAATTTTTCCATTTATACAACATTAGAATTTGTGATCACAATGTAAACGAGACACTATCCCTGCCATCAATTAAAGTTATTTAGGTGATATTGTTTTTGAATTCTTATTATTTTTTGATAAAGAAATAAAATTTGCTTACTTAGAAATTTATCATCATACTTGTTACTATCGCACATTAACAGAGCATTTTTTATAAAAATAAAAAATTTTTGAAGGATTTACAGCATGAACTTTTAGAAAGTAATATCATTTGAGTGACACGTGATTGATTGAAAATATTCTAACTGGATGACCCAATCTAATCTCTCTCATCGTGCAGGAGAAATCCCCATATGACGCGGATGAGTGAATACGCAAAATGTGTATAAACATATTTACCGAAATGATTCTATTTTAAAAAATATATTTCTATACATATTTTTACATCGCCTTATTGAAGTCAAACTCCCCATAGAATCTACGACATCTGATGTCAGCGATTTATTGAGTCTATGGACAACCAATGAATTGGTTATAATATATTTGCGCGAAAAATGTTTAATATTTAATATGAAGACGAATTAGATTTTATGTTATTTTCGATTTTAATGGATTTATTGCTTTAGCTGCTTATGTATATAATGTATGAGAGATGTATTATGACCACACAAATTTGCTAGATGAGATTTTGCTACGTGAGTATATCCTACCGATGACAAAAACCATTATTAATTCACTCCATTTAAAGTTATTAACATATTTCTTTATCAAGCACTTAGTATAACAATTTAGGAATATGCAGTTATTCTGTTATAAAAAACCTACCACATGTTTTAGCAGTCGAGTTTCCTATACTTCTCATAACGCAGAAAATTTTTTAAAGGATTACCAATTAAACGTTTCAATTCTAAATGTATCTAATAAAAGATATATGAAATTAATTTTATTAATCAAATTATTTTAAATTAAGTAACCAAGTTTTTGACTTTTTTAGTAACAAACGCTTTAGCACCAATCACCAATGCATTTTAGCTACAACAGAAAAATCACCAAATAATAGAAAAACATACTTTTCCTTGTACTCCTGGACTTCTTTGAGCAAAACAGACACAGTAGAGGGTTTGCTCTTTTACTTGTGACTTTGCATAAATAAATCGTAAAACTCAAATCTGCGAAGAAAGCAGTGGCTTTTATTCCTAAATGTGTCAAAACCATGCTTAATTGCGTATAATTAATAAAAAATATATTTTTAATAAAAATTAACAAAGTTCAATATCGTGGAAATTTTGAAAAAAAAAAAAAAAAAAAAACGATTACACAAAAATCAAGGGCACCGATTAGCAATATTTCGATAAATTTATTTGAAATTCTTAATTGAGCTCGATTTTCTAAATGAGTTTTCCGATTATCGAGTCTACCAAAAACTTATGAGAAAGATTGAAATTAAAGGAGTGGTCCCGCTAAAAAAACAGTTTTTTAAACTGTAAAAATGGATTCAGCATAAAAAACTGTTCTCGAAAAATATTAATTTAAATAAAAAGATAACTAACTAATACTCCGAATCAATTATAATGTAAATTCTCGCAGATTTCATATCGCAAGGGTTTGTTTTTAAATTGTGAGATATTGCGCGACATCACACGTTAACAATACTCGGAAAGCTCTATTACATAAAACAGATCGCAAAAACTTTTCATCTCTTAACGACGTTAAAAATATATAGAACTAAAGATATAACTAATATGTAACTAAATATGTAAAACTCTTTTTTTTTCCAAGAATCTAATTATAGATTTATATTAAATGGTTCGTTGTGATGCTGTCGGGTGTAACAATGAACACAGGTTTAGTAAAAGAATACGTTTCTTTAGTCTTCCAAAAAATAAAGATTTGGCAAAAAAAATGAAAGAACGCTTAAAAAGAGGTAAATTACCAAGCGATACCCGGCTATGCGAGAATCGTCTCGAGACAAGTTCGTTTAAAAAAGGCTTGCAGGTACATTTCTTATTTATATAATCGAATCTTTTTTATGTAATATTGTAATATTGTAAGTAACAGACATATTTTAGCTAATCACAAACGAAGCTTTGAGAATGCATATTTTAGATATTTTCAATACACGTTGTATTCTTGATTTGAAAGGTTTCACCAACTATCTTTTGATTTTACAGGAACATTTTTTTTTGTTTTTCAGAGTGAAATGCTTAACTTCCCTCCTTAGAAGAAGTTGAAGGCGAATGTAATTCCGACAATCTTTGTTTACAAAATAAATAAATTTCCTAAAAAAAGGGAATTCCAACGCAAGAAGGGAGGATTCATCCAGTAAAATCCAAGTAAGACATATTTTATCATAACATATACCACTAAAAATATACCACTAATTTTTTTGACTTTGATTTTTTCTATTGACAACATGAATTAAAAGGTAGTTAAATTTTGAATTACATAGAAAATAAAATTCGAAAAAATTACATTGCAAAATTCAACAAATTAATAGATAAATTTTTTCGTATGAAGGTTTATACTGTCTTAGTTGATTTTTTTTTTTTTTTTTTTTTTTAGCAACGAATCATGAAAATTTTGTTAATTATCATTATTACCACGGTTTATTAAATGTAGCAGCCCTACTGTTATTCTTCAGAAAATAATATGTGGATCTGCAGTCGTAGTCAAACTCCTATGCTGTAGCGGACACAGATATACTTGGAGATCGCAACCATTCAGAAACCGTTATTATGAAGGCAATGTAAGATTAGCTGCCAGTGTGTTATTTAGTTGTAACACTTCCATGAACCTGACAAAATATTTTGAAATAGCAAATGCTGCCTGAATTTCGAAGAGTCGTTTTTATGATCTACAAAAAAAAGTATTTCTTTGGGGTTGCTAACGAGTTTTGGATGCATGAGCAGAATCCAAGTAAATTGCCTACATGCAGCGTATCTCAGAGAACTAAATGTTAGATTCCAACGGCATTAATTAAGCAATAAAACATTGGGTAATAATAAGACGATACTTAAATTATCTAGAAATAGTCCATAAGGAATTATGATTTATAAACATAAGTTTACGGATATCTGTTGTGTTATTTATAATCTTTATTTACCGATTTGAAGGACTCTTTTCCATGTGATCACCTCAGATTTTGCATAAACCATCCAACACACTTTTTAAAACAGTTGTGTTTCCACAAAGTGTTCAAAATTCATTTGAACATGAGCACCATTGGTTTCGTGAAAGAAAAATATAAAAGGAATAGTCAAAGAAACGAAATGTCTATTCTTTACAAAAAATTCGAGAAGATCAAATATAATACAAAAGAATTATAAACAAACATAAAAAAAAATGTAAAAAAAAAAAGAAGTAAATTGCACAAGAATAGATAATATGATATTTATCTCATTTAATTAAGTATTTAGCTCTTCCTCTTTTTAGAATTACCCTGTACGATTTTTCAGCGAAATCATAGAAATGTAAACAACTTATTCTCAAATATAATTTTATTTTTATACCTTCAAACATCTCTTCGGTGATCGCTAAATACTCTCTTCGACATAATTTCTCGTTCTTCCACCTTGCACCTTCCACATTCACACCAGTTTTTATTGCTCTTTGCCCTACATTTGTTAACACTAAATAAAGTCTGAACTGGAAGGAATTCAGTTCTCGCTATTCAAATCTGTAATATTGTTGTTATAGCTATTTAGTAATAATTCATCCATACAAACAAAAACATAATATTTAAAAAAGAAACTAAAAAACGATTATTTCACTCTTTGCGATTTTCCTGCTTTTCGCCTAATGTTTTATTCTCAGTGTTAGCTTGTGACGTCACAGAAAATATTGTCGCGCAAAGCAATCAAATCAGCTAAATCTTAGATTGCAAATTTAAGCTATTTTGTAAACATTTTAATACGCAATTTTTTGCGAGGTAACATTTTTTTTTTTATGGGGAATAATTATATATAAATTTTGCAATATAATATAATTTTTTGGTGAGACCACTCCTTTAATTTGATATAAAAAAATCTGTAAGTAATATTATTTCATTGACTTGTATTTAAAATTAAGAATAGCACAGATGAAGCGATGAAATTCATCTAAACAAACTTATAATCGTTTTTTATTATTAAAATGAACTCACAGCTTTTAAGCAAATTTTATTTATCTAATATCTATCTAAAATTTTATCAAATATCCAACTCGAAGTTCCATAAATTCAAAAAACTTAATAATGGAACATTTATGTCGCTCATATAAGAAATAAGAAATGCGAAGCAAGGTAAATTTTCTGTAGCTAATACGATACATATCCTCACCTGCTTATTTGAAGTTCAGAGAGTCCAATTTCACTTCAGCATTACGTGTCTAAATGGATATTTTTAAGTTGGGTTCAAAACGAATCAATGAATGTAAAATAAAAATTAGATTTAGAACTGACCCAAAAGAAATTTTTCTCCGGTTTGAAAGTGACTGAAAGGCGTTGTTCTTCCTAAATCATGCAGTACATATCTACTATATTACAGGCAGGCATTGCTTTGTTTACACGCAGCTTTTTTATCAAGATATAAAGGTCTGCGAAAGCATGGGAAGCTTGTTGGCAAGCCAAAGTTAATGATAAACTCCAAAATAATTCAACAAACAACAAACTTTCTTAGGCTACTAGTGATTAATATAAAATAAAGTGAAATAAAAAATATTGCTTTTATTAAAAAATATATTTCAGTTTAAAATAAAGCAACATTTTAAATTTACTTGTTCAAAAAACAGTTAGCTATGTTTAAAGACACGAAATTTTAAATATTAGAACAATAGATGTTTAAGTGCCCTCGAATGAAATGTTAATCATTCTTTTGTGCCGTTAAAATAAAATTATTTGTCGACAGTTTATTGAAATAAATTTTGATTTGGTAACTAATTTCTTTATTATATTATTCTCTACTGTTCAAATATTATTAATAAAGAAATGAGGAGGCGAGACAATATTGTCTCGATTGAACTTTCATCTACTGTTCAATTATTATTATAATGAATTGCGGAGGAGAGAAAAAATATGAAAAATAGCATGAATTTCGTGTAGAAAAAAAAAAGTTCCTTACTATAAAGAATTTTTCACAGTTTTTTTCGATTTGTAATGTAAATCAAGTAATTTTCAGCTAAAATACTTTAAATATAAACTCATAATGCAGGTTTAAGTCTGGTTTTTTGTATTACGCTATGTAAATAAATTTCTATGTAGAGGATAATGATGCAGCTCAACGTATAATTCCAATAGGTGGTCAGACCTATAGACATTCGTGATCATAAGATTTTAAAAAAGAAACCGTGTGATAAATTTCGTGTTTATTTACGTAGTATTATTATCGGTAAATAACGGTGTTGAAATTTGATAAAGATATTTCATGTGGGTTTCGTCTACATAACTTAAAAAGTGTTTCAATCATCCCGTTGTGTTAGAAAAGCTTTAATTGTGTATTTTTTAAGCTTGATTTACAATTTACATTACTTAAAAGTTTTGATTTTGTGGACGACCATCTAATGGATTTTTGGAACAACCCCCTTACCCCCTCCCCCCGAAAAGCATCCGCACTCGTCCACATTTTTATTTCTATTTTTTTTTTGAGCCCTCCCTCCCCCTCTCACTGTGGACGCCATACATGTGTTTGCTTATGGAATTAAATCAATAAATATAGGCACTATGTATATAAAGTAAAATATACCTGTTGACATAACTTAATCCATATTGACTCAGATCTTAATCTAGTCAGTATATTTTATTTCTGACGACAATTGCTAATATTGAAAAGTGATAACGGTAGACTTTTTGACGAAACAGTTAACTTTGCTAATATTGAAAAGTGATAACGGTAGACTTTTTGACGAAACAGTCAACTTTGCTAATATATTAAAATGAATATCTTAATGAATATTAACCACATACAAGCTGAGATCTTGACGCATTAATACAACTTTTAAAATAAAGCACCATCCTTACCTTGATGTATTCTCGTAATAATCGGTTAAGAAATTTGAATGTTAATTAGCTAAAGGATTATTTTATATTCTTTTGAGACTTTAACTATTCTTAAAAACCAATCTCTTAAAATTACTTGTATGATAGTTCTTTATGCTACTTGTTTCGCTGATGCTTATATAACTCGATTTGACTCGATTATGATTGACAAACTTAATTTTATCTGCAATATTGGTGGAACAGATGTATTTGTAAATAATGAAGTGGAACTGTTAGGAATTAATATTGATTCTAAATTGACTTTCTCGAAACATATGCGAAAATTAGGTACTATAGCAAATATCAAACTTTTCTGTCTGATTAGATTTATAAGCTATTTGGATATTTTACAAAGGAGATCCCTCGTCAATAGTTACGATTTATGTGCTTTTTTTATGTTGCCCTCTAATATGGATGTTTTGTAAGAAAACTAATTAAATAATCGTGTTCAAAAACGAGCCTTACGGGTAATCCACAATAACTTTGAACTTGATTTTAAAGAATTGCTTCTCTTGGAA
>JAUZNK010045736.1:0-33406 GCA_035046665.1 Euphysa ruthae | reverse complement strand
TATAATGATCATTCCTAATTATCACATTTCCTTATTTAAGCCATATTTAAATGCCTACTTGTTTTGTTTTTTTTTTAATTCTTATCTTGAATTTGGATTTCTAATACAAAAATTTTTTATTTTTCCCAAGAAAAAAAAGAAAAAAGTGAATATCTTTGGATCGATTCCAGTACAAGGTTCAATTTCAAAAAAACTCAACTGGACGATATGATGCTTTATGGCATATTTTTTTCATAATTGTTTGATTTTTTCAAATTTCAGCTCGCCGATGCTGATAAAACTGAACATTTTTTCGATGCTCAAAAGCAGCTTTACTCAGAATTAATAAAAAAGGATGAGAATCTTGCCAAAGCTTTTACTCAACAAGAAGATACTTTTAAAGAGATCACTCAGTCTATGTCTGAGTATTCATTTTTGTCAGACGACCCAAACTATCAACACCATATCAAGCAGCAGACAGAAATGTTTGATTACTTTAAACATATTTTACGTAACCAGCATCGCCAGCAAGGCTACCTTTCAAGGCAATTGGATGAGAAAGTCAAAGAACTTAGCATTCGTCAACGATCTCTTAAGCTTCGAATGATGGCATTAAACCAACAAACATTACTTATAGATACGAGTGATGATGAGTCAGTTAATAAAAATGTGAGAGAGTCTTGTGAAGATGAAAAAAATATTTTTGCCGATGCAATAAAACACTTTGATTCAAAACGGAGGTTTTCAATGAGCCTCTTTCCTGATGAACAATCTGATGATCAAGATTCCTATGTAAGTGATCATTCAGATTTTAGAAATCAGGGATATTGTCAGCAACAACAAGCTCAATCAAGTTTGCCCTCACAATGTGGTAGATATGAAAGTATGGGTTTGTTCCCGTTTTTGGTGAATCAGCATAGAAATATTTATAGGCAAACAAAATATGGCCTCCAGCAATTGCATGAAAAAGAGAGGAAACAGCTACAGGAACAGCATGCACAGCAGCGACTTCAACTGCAAGAGATGCAACAACAAGAACTCTTACACCAGCAACAATTGCAGCAGCAAAAACTTATGTATAAAAGAGAATTGCGAGAACGGTATAGACATCATCTAGTGGAACAACAACCCCATTACAGGCAACAACTAAGTCAAACACAGAATCAAATCAATGATCAAAATATTCAAGAATATACGTTGCAACAACAAAAAGATCTTCAACAATGGAAAGATCAACTGCAGCAACATTCAAGTGATAATTTGCAACAGCAACACCACAATCAATCACAGCAGCAACAGCAAAAACTTAACCAGTTACAACAACAGCAACAAGAGAATCATTTACAACAACAGAAACAAGAAGGTCAGTTTCAACAACAAATTCACTTGCAACAAAAACAAAACCACCTGCAACAATCACAAAATCTGTTACAGCAACAACAACAACAAACAATGGGCCAGGTGTTAGCAGGAAATTCTGATCTAACTCAAATGTCCCCTTTAAAACAATTGCAAGTGTCTCAAGCAAAAACTCAAAGCTATATCAAAACACAGCTGCAGCAAATTATGACACAGTTTCAGCATCAACAGCAACAGCAACAAATATCCTATGATGATTCTTCTCACTCTAGTGGAAATAGCGGACAGAAAATTGAAAATGCCATTTCAGAGCAAATTGTTGACCAGCAGCCGAATCAAAAACATGTAGTTGACCAGCTTCAAAGTGGTGTGACTCAAAAAAAAGAATCAACCATTGATTTTGGACATCTTCTCCATATACTTCAGCATTTACAAGCTCTACAAGAAAATATGATTGATCAGCATTCCCATTTTTTTAATCAATCGTCAGGCGAATCCTCTGTTTCAGATTTTGATCAAGTCAGCAACCAGATGCCATCCATGGATTTGGAAATGCAGGAAGTTAATAATATGAAAAAAGCATTCACAAAGTCACCTGTAGATGATGATGAGAATGGCTTTAAGAGGAAGAATACTGTGGTCAGTACGGAATATCAGCACCCTTTTGTGCCATTGATGAATATGCAACAATTAGAAGAGGTAAAATTGATTTATTATCAGCGTAAGCTTGTCAAATAGGTGTTTTAACAAACCCAATAAAGTTACCTTTAAAATATCACTAAATATCACGATTGTTTAAAAACACTAATTATTTATTTTTTAATAATTATCTTAAAACATTTTTAATCACTGTAAATAAAAAATATATAATTATTTTCATCAAAAAAAAAAGATGAGGCATTATAAACGTCATCAAGAAACATAACTAACAATTGTAATGGATCATTTAGATAGGTGCTCAGAAAAAGACTGGAGAGTTATGTCACTGGATCTAATATTGTCAGAATAGGCAGACGCTGTGGTGAAAAAAAATTTTAGTCCTTCCTTTATGTTTGAAAATCAAGCTATTTGATCTGTGGTATTTTTCCATTAATTTAATTTAAAATTTTTCTAGAATGATTGTAATTATTTTGTCAAGATGTGTTTTGCTAGCACGCCCTAGTTCGCTTTTGGGTGCAACTATTAATATTCAAGGAAGTTATCATTTAAAGTAATAAATTCTGTTTTTGTTTAACTATTTTGCTAAACCTTTGATGCCCGTATTAATGTAAATTAATATTTTTTAGTTATATTTTTTGCCTCAATATAAATTGAATGCCCAAGTTTCTTAGGAGCTTTCTTATAAGTTATAGTTATGTTTCCGAGAATAAGCTTTTCATGTTGAACAGGTAATAGCTCGTATTTGTTGTTTGTTTTGTCCGCAAATGCTGGAACATTTCAATAGAATAAATGGACATTAAGCAGACAAGATTAAAAAATAAATAGTTTGAAGTTTTTTAAAAAATCGTGTTTCAAATTGAAATAGAAGTAAATTTGAAAATAGTCAACTTCCTAGATGTTGCATATGATTTAAAAGAAAGTTCTTGCTGACCATATAAAAAACCAAATGATATTTTGTTAAACATTAACACTGATTTAAAACAAATACCAATATCTATAAACAACAGGTTGAAATTTAGTGAATCAAAATTTGATTATGAGAAGGTCCTAAAATAAAATGGATACAAAAATTTTGAGCTAATATTCATTCCTAAAAGCACTGAGCCAAAAAGAACAAGAAAAAGGAAAATCATAATGCTATAACCCTTCATTTAATTGGAAGAAAATTTTTAAATTTACTCAACAAAAATTTTCAACAATCACATGAATTACATAAGATTTTTAACCGCAACACAGTTGAATTTAGCTGCAGTTATAAAAAATCACAATAAAAAACTGGCATGAAAAAAAAAAGAAAACAAGAAAACAATTAAATTGCAATTGTAGACAAAAGTAAATTGTCCTATGGATGGAAATTGTAGAGCCACAAAAATAATTTATAAACACATCTCGATTCCCAATAAACCAGAAAAAATTTATATTGAATTTAACAGAAAGGGGAGTTTAAAACAAGATATGCTGACTACAAAGCATCTTTAATTACAAAGATCTTGCAGGCTTTCTATTCATCTTCCTTAATGCATCTCTAACCTTTTCTTTCAACTAACTAGTACTTCATTGGTCGCTTGGAAGAATTAAGACTTGATTTTTAATGTTGACGTCTTTATGTGATAAAATATTTCTTTTTTTTTTTAGTTTGCAAAAAGGACATTAACACAACAACAGAGGTGTTCATCTGAAAGCGCTCATGATCTGAGTAATGAACTCAGGGAAAAACCTCCCTTAAATTCACCTGATATCTTGCCACGTCCAGGTATGACTTGTGTAACTGTTAAAACTAACTAAATAGATTCCGTTTTTGGACTATTCAGGATTGCAGTGATTTTGGACCTCTTGTGTAGTCTTTCTATCCTTTCTGCATTTATCTTACAGTCCTACAGCTTATACAAAACTACTGATGTTTGTCCATTCACTTGCTGGCTTGTAGTCTTTTCGCTAGGAAACTTTGATTTTTCTGAAATTTTTCATGGAGTCAATGCTTTTTATAATAAATAAGTCTAATTTGAGCTTTTTGAAAAGTATTCTACTCTCAATTACCAGCCCCCTAAAAACCATCTCAAAAGTTGCAATCTGAAAACCCATCTCAAAAGTTGCAATGTGAAATTCAAGATTTTTGTTACAGTTGGGATTTTTTTTCTTTCATGCTCAAACATGCGCAAAAAATTAACATTATTGCTTATGCTTTAATTATTCTTACATTTCTATATTTTTTACTTGTCTTTTTTTCTTGAAAATATTTTTGGGCTAGACACTATACTTAAAAGCCAGCATTCTGTCAAAGCTTCTATTCTATAGATTTTTGTAAACAAATTTTTTTAGCCAAAAATAGCCCAAAAAGGCCTAAAATAGCCAAAATTGCAATTTTTTAGATATTAACAAAAATCGGCTATAAAGATTATCTAACCTTTTGTATGGTATTAGTGCGGATGACTCTCTAACATCTTTCCAAATGACATGTCTGGAAAAATTCTCGTTCTCAAATTATAACCCAATTTTTCAGGTAATTAAACAGCTGTAATCATAACATTCAGCAAAAATATCAACCAACTTTTATCATAACATTAAATATAATCTTAGTTACATGTTTAAAACCCACGACAAAATTATGTTTTAACTTAATGAATGTTTTCTTCTTTTCATAAGACACTGGGTTTCACCTTGGTAAGGTGGTTTAAGGTCCACTTCTTTTGCACTGTTTAAACAAAATAAATCATACTTCCGATAAATAAAATTCCGATAAATGAGAAGTAATTTTAAATAGAAGTATAGGCGATGGAAAGAAAGAAAGAACTACAATAAATTTTTAAAAAAACCTCTG
This sequence comes from Euphysa ruthae, assembly GCA_035046665.1. Lineage (NCBI taxonomy): Eukaryota > Metazoa > Cnidaria > Hydrozoa > Anthoathecata > Corymorphidae > Euphysa > Euphysa ruthae. The sequence continues at coordinate 28,590 of JAUZNK010045736.1, read as the reverse complement.
GCTAGAACTAATTATTCAATGATATTAAAATTATTAAATTTATCTTAGTTTTGCTATATATTTTTTCCATCGTATTTTTACAAGGGCTGCAGTACTAGGAAGAAATTTATCAAAAAACAAAACAAATATGTTTACATACTTTCAGTCCAGGTGTTTGAGGCCTGCTTGAAAAAGATCAAATAAAAAAAAAAATATTAAAAAATACATCAAAGCCCTATAAAAAAAACATATGACTTGGAAGTTTAAGTTGATCTCTCAAACATATCTTTCTAAATAAGATTATTATAAGATAGTTGTTTTGATTAATTATGTTGTTTTTCTTATTAACAAGCCCATAGTTGCTATCATAACTAAAATTACATGCTATTAATAACAGCATCCCACTTAGTAAACATATTATGTTTTAAGGACGTGCTTTTTGAGAATCAAATGTTCAAAAATCACTATATCGTGTTAAATCTTTTTATTTTCAAATTGTTAATTTTTTTTAATGAGTTGGTTTTTTAAAATTTAATTTTTGATTAACCATCAGAAAGAATGGTTGTCTGACCAAGCCGTTAGGACTTTGGTTTCTGATACCATACCTAGAGATTTTCTTTACGATAAGCTCAAATACACCTGGACCAAACCTTTGAGCCCTTCTGGAAATGTAGCTTAAGGCTATTTGTTGGCCCCCACTTTAAATACATAAAAAATACAAAATAAAATAATGAGGGTCAGTAAATTGTACATCAAAATATAAAGTATATAAAATTAAAGTGGTTATAAGCAATTTTTACTAATAATTAGATGTAATTTTATTTATAATTTAAATCTACCTTTATAAAAAAAAAAAGATTAAATTGTTTAACCCCCTTCTCATTTGACTTTATGAAGATATGGCTTAAGACAAACTACAAATATGTTGTTTTATAATGTTTCATAAAAATATCTGCCTTGTAAAAGAGACTGATCATTTATTTATATCTTTACATTATGATACATTATAAGCATAATACTTTGAAAGATACACTACTGTAGCTGTAATTTATAAAATAAATTGAGACAGTCGAATATAGGCATAAATATTTGGTATAGATAGCAAAAACTTTTTAGAAAGAAATTCTTTGATCGGAAGAACATAGAAGAACATGTAGTAGTTTTAGTGTTTTCCTTGTTGGTGCTAAGTTATTAAATAAAATAGTTTTCTTGAATATATGCAATGTAGACAATATCTCACTTCCCGTTTTTAAGAAATAAATTAAGGATATATTACCAACATTGAACGTGTTATTTTTGATTAAATTTTAAATAAAATCATAAATAAATAAACTTTATTTCTTCTCAGTTAATAGGCTCAAGAAACTATTAGGTTTAACAAAACACAAACTGGCATATTCTTTTTTGCTCATCGGATCAATATATGCATGATTAGTCCTGAAAATCCCCTAGAACTTTGATATAGTCCTGAAACCTCTTAGAACTTTTATATAGTCTTGGAAATCCCCTGGAACTTTTATACAGTCCTGGAAATCCCCTGGAGCTTTTATATAGTCCTTGGAATCCCTTGGAACTTTTATATAGTCCTGGAAATCTTCTGGATCTTTTTCAATTCTTTATTGTTTAATTTTTATACATTTAGTCCTTCAATCATTTCACAATAAATTACAAAAGAAAATCAGATTTTTTTGCACGTTATTTAAATACCTGCTAGGTATTGTCTTAAAATGTTTAATTATTTAAAATATTGACAGCAAGGGAAAGTGTTTGTAAACTCCATGATAATTGGCTTAAAGATCTCCGTTTTGAATATATAAACTATAACACTTTTGTCCATTGTTTCATCTGTGAAACATAGATTTCCTTCTAAAATCAATTTATTCTGATTCAGGTCTTTTAAACAAACAATTCAATGATCCATTTTCAAACTCTAACTCTAGAGAAGATTTTCTGTCAAATACTTTGAATTTTCATTTTTCAAAGTGTGATAGATAATGCAAACACACTTGTTGCAATTAATGTGACAAAAACCAAAAATCATTTGCCTTTTTGTTTTGTAGACCTTGGGACTGGTACAAAATCACTTTTGAAGTAAAAAGATATACCAGAAGGATCAAAACACAAATTTAAAAAAGTATTGCTATGCTAATTTTATTAATTACTAAATTACAAGAAAGAAGTCCATTAAAATATGTGCTTGTTTGCAATGGTACTTGTTTATCACCACTCAATATGGTACAAAACATAAGTTAGTGTGTTGTTAGGTTGATCAATAGTGGAAAAGTTGGATAAAGAAAAATGGTTATCTGCTGGTAAGATGATGATGTGAGCTGTTTGAGGATTTTCTCTCATTTGCTGTAAAGGATTGTAAAGGAAAATAGGGACAAATTTCTCTAGTTCTCTCGCTTTCTCATAGTCAATATGCTGTAGAGAGAAAATTCGGTGTAAACAAGCAGTTTTTGAGGGAAAACCTAGAAAAAACTTCTTTATCTGGACATCATATGGTGTATGATGTATGATCACATGGTATCTACAAACAGCACTCCACAAGGATTTAAAATTCCAGCTGAATTAACCAAGAGTTATAAACTTTCTTATTCTAAATATGTGGCGGCTCTTGATGCATAAAAATGGGATGCAAATGTGGACGAGAAATTAAAAAAGAGCAAGATTGTTAGTGACGAAATTTTGGATGTGAAGAGAAAGTGAGAAGAAATTCAACAAACCATTATATTGTTAGAGCAGGAAATTAACAAATAATACAGCATGAAAGCTGAGAAAAAATAATGATATTACCTAGTGAAGGCTAATGCATTTCAAGTGAAAAAAAAACCTAGCAACAGGCATATTTAAATAAGATTTCATATTTTGGTCAATTTTCAGAAAGAAATTTTGGATTTCTTAGTTTTTTATAATTCATAACTTTCATGGCTGTCTGGCTGAGTGGATAAGGCGTTGATCTCTGGATTCTCTTTACTATAAGCTCAAATGGGAGTTTTAAGTACACCAGAACCAAACCTGTGGGCCCTTCTGTAATAAATTAGTTTAAAAACTATTTGTTGGCCCCACATTAAAAATACAAATACGTTGGAAATACGTTGTTTGATTTCTCTTTCTAAATTTTATTTTCAACCTGCTAAAATTTTGGTTCCCTATAAATGATAATTTTTTAACAAAGTTAGTAAAATAATATTTTTATTTTGTATAATGTTTTAGTAAAATAGAAAATAATATTTCACCTATGTGGCAAACTGCCAAAAATTCTTGTTCCTAAAAATGGACCCCAAAAATTAATTCACTAAAAATATTTTTGTTTGTCTGAGATTGCAGCTATTTTATCTCACTGTGACGTTGGCAGAATTTTCTGGACAGTCATTTTGGCTGCCAGGTTTCCTAACACCCATTTCTTTTTCTTTTTAGAATATACACTCAGGGATAGCAATCAGAATGAAAATCCAAACGCTATAAGAGATGCGTACAGTGTTAGGTTACCTTGGATACCTACTGAGAATGAGGAGACATTAAATACAATCTATAATCTATAATTTTTTGATCTCTAGAACTTTTCAGACATTAAAATTTGATAATTTTAAAATTTATTTTAAGCTGCTAAAATATGATTTGCGGTTTTAAATTTGGCAGTTAAATCATTTTTAACCATTATTTATAACCATAATTTTTAACCATTATTTATAACCATAATTTTTAACCATTGTTTATAACCATAATTTGCATATTTTACCATTCAGTCTCGAAAACATTTTAATTTTTAAGCAACCTCTTTGTAAATATTTATATAAATATATATATTTATTTTTTTATTTGTTAATCAGGAAATTTTGAGTTGAAATATTTTCCTGTTCTCTTTAGTTTTTATTTCATTTATATAAATATTTATATAGATATTTTTTTAATTGTAAAATATCAATATTACAAGTGTTTAGTATTAGAAGTGTTTGTTGAAACTAAGAGAATCATATTCTATATTTGAATTCTACAGTTAACTGCACTGCTGCTATTTATTAGAGATTATTTTCATCTAAACAAGAAACTTCTGTTCCATTCATGCTTTTCTTAAATAAAAGAAGGAAAAGATTAGGTTTAAGACTCTATAACGCTGTCTTTAAAAACTAGTAGATACAATGACTAAACTTGATGAACTTTTACTTCTTGTAGTCTGTTAGTGGTTATGTTACAAACATACTGTTGAATGTCTTACAGCCAATCTTTGAAACTAAACTCTTGCTAATATTTTTTTTTTAAACTTTTAATGATTTAGTAGAGTAGCAACGAAATGATAAAGTGATGCAATAAGGATTTTTAATTTTGTACCAACAAGCATTCCTTCTATTGTGTGAGTTCCATTTATTTGTGAAGAACTTATTCATTGCGCCTAAGATGCTATTGTTGATATCGTCTAGTTTGGTATGTATTGTATTTAATTTGGGATCGAATAGTACCATAAGTTCTAAATATGGTATGTTCTATTTTATATTTACAGGGTAGCAACTACTCCAGAAACTTCTGAAAAAAGAATGATTATTGACTGTTTCAGTTTTGATACTTATTTTGAAATTGTTGTTAATTTTGTTTAATATGCAAACGTCACGTAAATATCACTGTGTAGATAATGCTAATATGATGATAAGAAAAATAAAAAACTTTTTTATGCCTGAAAAACTCTATTGAATGCAATTTAATTACAAGGGTGCCTCCCCGTTTTAATTATTTCACTCATTCGCACTACTAAAGATAAAAATGAAGCCATGGACATCAGTATATAACTTTTCTTGTGTATCTAACTTTAAATATTTAGTAGAAGTCACACCAAAAATTCTTTGCTTATTTTGTCTTTCAAGGTTTATATATTGGTGACAAATTAAAGACAAATTATAAATAAATTTTTGTCAGCATGACTTTTCAAAGATCTTAAAAAGTTTCAGTATATTGGCTTATAACACCAAAAGTATTTTTCTTGGCTGATCTACTAAGTTCATAAGTAACCTGCAACTATAGGAGATTGTCTTAGCTACGCTGATGAACAGCAAAACGCATAGTTTTAGTAGATTGACATATTTATATGCATATATTTCTGTAGAAAAGGAGATTAGTTGTAACAAAAATAACAACACAAAATAAGGACTTGGTGTACCTTATTATCCATCTTGAATTAATCTGTTTAGTTTTTCAATGCTTAAAAGATATAGAAAATATAAAAAAATTACATCAGCATCATTTCAACGTATGGATTCTATACCAGAAGATTCAAGCCCTATACATATAAATGCAAATCACTTTGATAACGATGAAGAAAATTTGATTCTGCAGAGTATTAAGCATAGTCCATATGATGATGATATTTGGATACACAAGGAGGACGAGGCTAATGATCTTGGAAAATATGATGATTTTCATACAATTGATTGGTCACGGGATCGAATGCGAGATCGAATACGATATCGCCGAGTGAAAAAGATGAAATTTGAAGGAACCCTTTGCCAAAAAATTAAGGTAGGTTTGGGCCATCTGCATTTAATTGTTTGCTCGCAATAATTATTTGAAGAATTTTGTCCAAAAATTACAAATTTTTTTTATAATCATTTTTTTTTTTTTTTTTTTAATGCTGAAATTTGGCATTAGAAAATATTACTTTGATTGTTTTGACAAATCAGCCAATGTAAAAATTTCAACGTCTTTCTGCCCTAGGCATCGAAAAGTGTAAAATTTGGTTTAAATTTGATTTTTAGTAGTTGAATTAATATGCAAAATATTTGTATTTATGTCTGGTTGAAGTTTTGTCTAATCTTAGAAAATATTATTTCTGATTATTTTGGCTTGTTTGCCATTTTTAAATTTATTTGGAGCTTCTGCTCCCAAAAAGTATTATTGGAACTTAAAGTGTAACTTATCATTATGTTGGAGATTTCTAGATTTTTATAAATTTGAGTGTCTAGAAGTCCATTGGCCACTATTTCACTGGTTGAAATAGTGGTCAACATGTAAAATAAATAGACTTTAGATTTTTCAGATCAATTTCTTTCGAATTTGGTTGTCTGTTATGTTTCATGTTTGTCCATATTTGTTGAATACATACTTAATATTTTATTTCACAGGGTTTTCATGATGCTTGGTCAGGATGGTTAATAGTATTTATTGTTGGAGTGTTGTCTGGGTTTGTGGCTGGTGTTATTGATATCGGAGCTGATTGGATGAGCGATATCCGTTATGGAATATGTAAACAACAATTTTGGTATAACAAGGAGTCCTGCTGTTGGAGCTCTGAAACTCGTTTTGGAGAAGAAACATGCCCAGAATGGTATTCATGGTCAGATATCTTTGGATTTCATAGTTCTGATGATTCTGGATATTTCATGATTAATTATGTGTGTTACATACTTTGTGCACTGTTCTTCTCTGCACTGACGGCTGTTCTTGTTCGGTTCTTTGCACCTTATGCATGTGGCTCAGGTATTCCTGAGGTATAATTTCATTCATAATCACTCCTTTTATGTGTATGTGTGTTTCCTTCCTCATTTGTGTTTCACTTGCTTTTTTTATAAGCTTACACATTAGAATCATGCTACTTTTTAATGTAATATCCTAACTTTTACATAAAAACGCAATCTTTAGGCACAGTGTTTTTAAGTTTAATGCAAATATATTTGAATCGAGTGTAAAGTTAGTTATGATAGTGCATAAAGCACCATAATATTCTCCAATAATTATAAAATGGTGGCTGCAGATGAGAGAAAGTTAGAAAATAAAATATGCTGGAAATTGTGCTATGTTTAAAATAATTTACACTTGCAGAATATAAACTAAATATGTTGATGTATACAAATTCACCTAACTTTTAGATAATCTTTATCAATGTTGCAAATGTTCCGAAGATGGTTCTAATCTGGTCAGAAAAGTTGATTTCTTGATTTTTCTAAAGATTCTTTCTTTCAAAATTTTATTTTTTAGAAGCAATAATGGACTCATGGAGAATTCAAAAGAGTCTTATTATAATATAATATAATGATTATACTATGATATAATAATTATAATATAATATTTTAGATGAGATTTAAAAATAAGAATTATTTAAGATCATTTTTCAAAGAGAATTCTTGTTTGAATTCTTTTTTTTTTTTATCTGAAACAAAAGGAATTTGAATTTAACAAAAACTAAAATTTATCTATTAATATAAGATTTAATATTTCTATTTTTTATTTGCACTCTCTTTGCTAGGCTTTTTCAATTTGGTTGTAATTCAAAAATTTATTCTGTCTTTCAGATAAAAACAATCCTTGGAGGTTTTGTTATTAGAGGCTATCTTGGTATTTGGACATTTTTTATAAAGAGTGTAACCTTGATTACTGCAGTATCTTCAGGTTTAAGTTTGGGTAAAGAAGGCCCGTTGGTTCATGTTGCAGTATGTATTGGTAATATCTTAGTGAGGTTGTTTCCAAAATATTATGGAAATGAAGCAAAGCGTAGAGAAGTAAGTATTTTTTCAGGATAATTAGAAGCGCCCTTTCTTGAATTTTACAATTAGCCTAAAATTTACCACTCTGCTACATATATTACATATATTTTTTTCCAAACCTCTCTCAGTTTAGTTAGGCACTTTTTCAACAATTGTTTGATAGGTTGTTTTGAAATTCTATTTTTTTTAGTCATAAAACAACATTATTTCTCTAGTCATAAGCATGATAGTATTCATGCTCATAGAACTTATTATTTTTCTAGCCATAAACATAAAACTGTTATTTTAGTCATAAAATAGCAAATAGTTTAAGCTTGTCACCTATTTGGTTATAAATCATTATGTTATTTGATATTTGTTTTTTACAGGTTCTTTCTGCAGCAGCTGCAGCTGGCGTTTCGGTGGCATTTGGTGCTCCTGTAGGTGGAGTTCTTTTTAGCTTAGAAGAGGTATGTGGATATTTTAAATAAATTCTCATCCCAAAATTCATTCATCTACATAATCATTTATTTCCATAACCATTCATTAATTCTTGTTATCCTTATTTTGAGCTAATGAAACTAAATGTGTTTTGCCATGCTTAAGTATTGCATTTTTGAAATGTCCTCAAACCATCATAGTAGTGGCCTTTTGATCCATATGGCCACCTACCAAGAGTTTTTTAGGAAAACTGTGGACTGTTTTAGATTCTTATAGGGTAGATATTCCCAAAACCAAAATCTTTTGATTTAACCTCTTTTTTTTTTTGCTTTTAAAAGAATTGATTATTTAGTGTAAATTTGTATTTTTGGTTTTTTCGACATAAAGAACAATATTTTCAAAGCTATTTTTCAACTTGTAAACCAGTATGGAAGCTCAAACTATTGCATAAATTTAAAAGAATTTTATTAAAGTTCTCTGGATTTCCTTTACCATCCTAACCTAAAAATAAATGTGTATCATGAGTGTATATAAAATAAACAGCCATTAGTAGCAATAAATGATGAAGAGCTATTAACATTAGAAAATCTCAAGCAGGGTCATAGGCTTGTTTTGATAAATGTGCTCTAAACTCATCCCAAACAAGCACACTCAAAAATCGTATTATCTGTTACTAAATAATGATTCAAGTCTTGATAAATAAATTTGATACTTTTTTGATTTTATAAATTCACTTTAGTCTGTCTTTTTGACCAACATAAAATATAAAAAGTTTGAAAATAAATCAAAAGATCATTTATTTATTATAAATTTTTTTCACGCTTTTTAAAAAAAGCAAAGAATTTAGCTTGTTATGAAATTGTTATTTTCTAACTTTTAAAGCTAGAAATTTAATTATGCTCTTTGCTATGAACTCAGTTCAGTCTGTTTGCTAGTAATAGATTTTAATGCCTGTTCATTAGTTTTTTTTTTCTGGTTGGTTGGCAAGTTTGATGAGCCAAATGCCATGACAAAGCCAAATTTTAAGGTAAATTCTCTTCAACTTAATTTTTTGGTAAAGTGGTCAAGTTCAAGATTTTCCTCTAAATCTATTTGTTAATTTTTTTTCTTGAAGCTAGTTTTCAGGGCATAGAAAAAATTTAGCCTATTCCTAATTTTCTTGAAATTTCTTAAAATTCTGGGTAAAGAAGACAATTAATTAGTTAAAAATAATGTGATTAATGATGTTAATGGTGGTTCTAATTCAATGTTTTAAAAATTCTGGATAACCCAATTCAGATTTACTTAAAAGTCTTATTTTCTTTAAGATCTGAATAAACAAGGCAAAATTTTGCTTTTTTTTTTTTACCCTTTCCCAAGAATCGTTCCATTATATTTTATTTATTATTTGTATTTTATTTTTTTTATTGGCATTGATCCAATTTTCACTGCTTAATAGTGCCTAATATTTTAATATTTGGTAGGTTAGCTACTATTTCCCCATGAAAACACTCTGGAGAACATTTTTCTGTGCAATGATGGCAGCATTGACACTTGGTTACATGAATCCATATGGTAATGGAAAAATGGCTATGTTTTATATCACATATCATAATCCTTGGCAGCTTTTTGAACTAATTCCTTTCATTGCTCTTGGTGTATTTGGAGTAAGTATTATACTATTCTGGATCCATTCAGTTGAGGTAGATTTAAATCGATCATTGAATTTCCATCCAAAGGTGTGTTTATAAAATTATGACGAAAATCAAATATTTTCGTTTTTTATTTAGCGATAGCTTTTGCGTGTTCACCCCTTTAACGCTTTTTTTGCTTTGAAATATAATATATATATATAATATATCCAAGCTTCAATAAGGTTTCACATTTATGGTGAAGGTAAAGTCAAATTCTGAATTTTTTAATGTTTTCATTTCATTCCTTAAAATCCTCAATATGCAACTAAGCCTTTTCAATTATTTAATAATTCAAGCTGTTTTTAATGTTTTAATCAATGTGTACATAAAATTTTATAACAACATTTTATCAAAATTATTATTATATAATAAATACTATAACATACATTTTTCAGTAGTATGTTTAGCCAATTCCCGGCTGTAGCAAAATTGGTGTTCATTACCTAAATAATGCTGTTGGTAATTCAAGAGTTTTCGTTGGGTACCCAAAGAATTGCTGTTGGATACCTAAAGAGTTGAACCATTCCTTTACGCATGTTAGACATAAAACTCTTGTATTAATATGTTTATATTACAAATTGATTGTATATAAAAATGGGAATAGCAGTCTTCTACAAATAAAATATGTCAATGTACAAAGAGAGTACGTTTTAAACCAATATAGCTATAATAATTTTTTTTTTTTTTTTGAGATTTTTAAAATGATAATTTACAATTTCTCTTACTTTTCAGGGTTTCTTTGGTGCGTTTTTCATCAAATGTAATATATACTGGTGCAAGCTGAGAAAATCTTCACGACTTGGAAAGTATCCTATCCTCGAGGTAATTTATTTTTGTCACAATGCTCAGTGTATTAGAGGTTAGCATCTTTTTAAATAATTACAAAAGAAAATTCATCATTAGAAAGTTTATTTCCACTATCATATTTAAGTTTGTTTATTCTATTTCCTTGCCAAATTACCTGTTAACTTACCACCTGATAAACAGAATTTTTTGTTTACATTGTTTACATTGTTTACATCTGTGGTAAAATAGTAGTGTGCTTCATTTTTATGCAAGTCAAAGATCTGCTACAAGATTGAATTTTGCTTGTACCATTTTTAATGGTTGACCTAATGTAGAATTTGCAAATTATGGTAGAAATAGTCAGAGGATTTTTTTTTTTGTTAACTTTGTAATTAATTTTTTGATTTGCTTTTCTACTAGATTTTATTTATAGCAACTTTAACTGCATTGATTGCTTATCCAAATGAGTTCACAAGATATCCTACAAGTCGTGTTATTTCACGTTTGTTTCAAGATTGTGGTCCAGAAGACGCTTCCCCTCTCTGGTGAGATAATATCTCAAGAACAGAATTGAAATAATTTTTTTTATAAATGATAGAAGCTAAGAGCTAAGATAGAAACTATGAACAACTATTTTATTAAAAATAATATAAATACTAATTCAAACCTTTTTACTGTAATCCGTAGCTCTGTAGTATAGTATTTACAATTCGAATTTGTGGGTTTCAAGGGTTTACCCATTTATTATTTTACATGAGTTTTTACTTAAGTAAGATGTCTAGGGTCAATATTTTTTATTTGAAAACTTTCCATTTGCGAAGTGTTTTACATCAAAGCAATAAAAGTTTATCATTTATTATCAAAAAAAATTGTTTTAAACAATAATTTTGAAATATAATACAGATTTTTAAATCAATGTGTCTAAATTTATGGAAAAATAGTTGAGCTCACATTAAAATTGCTGGATTTAGAAAATTAAATTAATTATTTTTTTTTTTTTTTTACTATTTCGTTATTGATTTGATATCAAGAATCACCTAACCTCACTTATAAGGGAAGCGTTGTATCTTAAAACTTTAATTACATAGCTGTTCTGATTTTAGTGATTACATCTATGCTACTAATGCGACACAAAATGTAAACACGGAATATTACCCACATCGTTCATTGGGTCCTGGTATTTATGATGCTATGTGGAAACTTTCTCTAGCTATGGTTTTTACTTCAATTATTACCATTTTCACCTTTGGCTTAAAGGTATGTGAGGGTTTTCCATTATAATTTTATCGGTCATTCATGATTGAAGAAAGTTTACTTTTATCATTTTGTCAATTCTGTCATTCTGTCAGCATTGTCATATAGATATTATTGGAGAAAAAAAGGTTGGCACTCTTCAATAAGGCCCTATGGGTGTGTATGCAACAATAATGGGAAGTTTAGTCCTTGGAGATTTGTTTAAAATCTTGAATTACTATAATATAATACAATTATAATTAGTTTAACGTAATTTTAAATTTTGCTTACTGAGAAGGGAAGGAAGTTAAGTTTTCAGAAACTGTGTTTTTTATGAAGTTTTAAAATTTTGTTTCTGATAGTTTAATCACGTTAGCCATCTTTAAAATTTTAGCAGGTTGTGTCTAAGCCCAAAAAGGTGTTAATCCAAAATTGTTACAAGATTCTATCAAAACTTTTCTGTGCAGATAGTTTCAAAACTTTCACGGACTCAGTACTAAAAGATGGTTCAGATTTGACTGCAAATTACATTTTTATTATTTTTTTATTATTTTTAAACCCGTAATTTACTTAACTTAGGCTTCTTTTTACCAATATTCACAAAAAAAAAGAAGATTTGTTTGGAATATAAGCCTTCTTTATTTTACGTGGTAGGCTTTCATGTGTGCTTTTATGTGTGGTTTGTATTTTTTTTTTTTTTTTTTTATTATTATTATTATTGTTATTAAAATTTACTTGATATGTTTTATTAACAGGTACCAGCTGGACTGTTTATCCCTAGTTTAGCTGTGGGTGCATGTGCTGGACGTATATTTGGAATCGGGATGGAAGTTCTAGTAGAGTAAGCTCAATTAAATTCTGAAATATTTATGGGTTAAACATGCTTACAGCAGTTTACTGCAGATATGCAATGTGCTCTCTTACTTTTTGATTGTGGTCTATGAAACTTCTTACTCATATGTCGCCTCTCGTTGAACTGAAATGTTGATATATATTCGAAAATATAATTTCTGGTCATTTTGGTATTTTAGTTTGATTATATTAATTTTAGGTATGGAAAGTAATTATTTTTCGTTTTTAAAATGCTGATTTGAGTATGTCATTGTTTTTAATATCCTAATTAGTGTATGTCATTGTTTTTGATCTCCTGATTTGAGCATCATCTTTTATATCATTATTTCATTATGTCATTGTTTTTACATCCTAATTCTCTGATTGTTTTTTTTTTTCTTCTAGCACTTTTTCAGTTTCATAAATAAAAAAAAAAAAATTATTGTGACTCAATGTTAGGATGTACTGTTGCTCATCAGCATGTTTTGTCTAAAGTGGTGTTTGGATAAATTAGAATTGTTAAATTTTCATTAAAATTTAAAGCATTTAATGCTTTTGATAAGCTCACAGATAAAACTGCTATCACACTTTAATTTGAACTGTTTACTTGAAGTTAAAAATAGGGAATGAAAAAGAACTGTTTGAGAACATTGCTGTGATTTGAAACCATAAGATTTTAATTGACTGCGCGCCAATGTCTTTAATATCATTGTTCAGTGCTGAAAAAATTTTATTATTAATTTCACAATAAATTGCTTTAACTCTTTCAGTACCATCAAATTTAAGCCTATTTTACCAACTAATTACTAGGGGCTTTTGTGTGATTATCTGTTGATTTAAACATAAATTATATAGTTTCTGAAACTAGAATAATCAAGGAATGTCTTTCTGAAAAAAAATCTGAAAATGATGTCACAAAACCCAGAATGGCTGATAAACTACGAAGAATTATATTTCCTAAAAATATTAACTGCTAAGCAGTTTTTATAAAATGTTTTTATAAAAACTGCAAACAGTTCCCAAAGCGTTTTTTATTATTACTAAAACAATGCTAAAAACGTTTCTTATCATTATGCACTAATTTCTGGGTTGTTTTGAATAACAATCTGTTGATTTAAATATGAACAAAGTATTTATTTTCTGAAACTAGAAGGATAAAGGAATGTTCTCCTGGAAAAAAATTATGAAAATAAAGTCAAAGAACTCAAAATGGTTGATAAAATACAGAAAATTAAAAATATTTCCTGTAGAAATCAACTTGCAAACAGGTTTTATAAAAGACGATACATATAAAATTTCAAAGGATTGACGTATAAAAAATAACGTTGAAGGATTTTATATCTAAACTAAGATTTTCAAAAATGACGTCAAAATTAAAAATGGCGAATAAACTATGGAAAATGATAAAAACTTCATCTAATAATGCTTGATCAATTACTTCTTCACCACTACTAAAACCTCCTATAGAAGAGTCATTTTCCCCATCAATGTCAGTTTTCAAGTAGTAAGCAACAGTTTGAGAGAGCTTGAGAATTTTTATTTGTTGCCATTACAAATGTTTTTTTTTTCAAATTTGAATTAAGTTGCTAAACTATGTTTATAGCTCAAACCCTTCTTTCTTCTTATGGGCAAGTGTTTGTCAAGCTACAAAAAATCATTGCGTATTACCTGGTCTGTACGCTATGACTGGGGCTGCAGCTACACTGGGTGGTGTTACAAGAATGACTGGTAAAAGTTTTTATTAAGTTTAGAAATCTCTGGAAGTTGCTAAAATATCTGAAAAAGAAATGTTACATCAATTAAACCATCATGATACATACATATACAGTTTTGGTTCCTATATGACTTCAATGTCTTATTCAAGTAGCCGCTTTAAAAAGTGACCAGTTTAAAAATAGTCATTTTTGATAATGAGCCTTGACGTACCTGATTACTGGTGATAATTATTTTGTTCTAAACTGAAAATATTGAATTTTACTTCCAATTATAGAATAAGAGGTTTCTTTTAACGAAGATTTTAAGGCAGTACTCTGTCTGTGCCGAATCTAAAACAGAAAAAAAAATGTCTAGATATTTATTTAAAAAAAACATTGAATAATTGATGTTAAAGTTGTCATTCTTTTTGAAATGTTTTGTTTAAAAAATAAATTTTTGAATAACACCGCTAAAATTTACATGAATAACTTTGATATGTTGGCTCTAAGTGCATTTTTGAACTTGTGTATTATTTGGGTAAAATTTTGTAAATTTAGGGGGAAAAAAATATTTTCAAAACCTATTTTCAAAACTGGAAAAATTGTTGTGAAATACTTGAATAGATTTATTCCAACTATATGTTGACTAATACTTTTATCCTTTTCCTTTTAGAAGACGAATAATGTATTATGCTATATTTATTTATAGAATTATATTTTAGTGTCATTGGTTGTGATAATGTTTGAACTGACTGGTGGTTTAACATATATTGTGCCTTTAATGGTAGCCATTATGATAAGTAAATGGGTTGGTGATGCACTTGGTATGGAAGGAATGTATCTTTTCATTTTAGTTATTCTGCTATATAGAATTAATTTGGATTTAAATTTTCTCTCACTGCAAAATACTATGTACTTGGATGATTCAAAATACTATTTACTTGTGCAATTTATAATACTGTTTACTTGTGATTTAAGATAATATTTACCTGTACGATTCAAAATACTATTTACTTGTACAATTCAGAATACCATTTACTTGTACGATTCAAAATATTATTTACTTGTACAATTCAGAATACCATTTACTTGTAAGATTCAAAATATTATTTACTTATGCGATTCAAAATACTATTTACTTGTACAATTCAGAATACCATTTACTTGTACGATTCAAAATATTATTTACTTATGCGATTCAAAATACTATTTACTTGTACAATTCAAAATACCATGTACTTTTACAATACAAGTTACTATTTACTTGTACGATTCAAAATACTATTTACTTGTATGATTCAAATTGCTATATACTTGTGCGATTCAATATACTATTATTTACTTGTGCGATTCAAAATACTATTATTTACTTGTGCGATTCAAAATGCTATTAACTTGTGCTATTCAAAATTTTATTTATGATATTCAAAATACCAATATTCGTGCGATTCAAAATATGGTGCAATTCAAAATACTATTAACTTTTGCGATTAAATATAATATTTACTTGTGCAATTCAAATTTTTTCAGTTAAAATTCAAATATTGAATGCTATTATTTCCTTGTTCAACTCAAAATACTAGATACTTGTGTGATTCAAAATACTGTTTACTCTTGCAATTCAAATTACTATTTACTTGTGCAATTCAAATTTTTTCAGGTAAAATTCAAGTATTGAATTAAAGTTTGAACTTTTTCTTTAAAATTATGTTGCAAATTGTTCAGAAATTTTTTGACCACTTTCAAACTTCTTTGAAATAAGTTCTTTTTGTCTTTTCATTTAAAGTAGGTTTATTGGTTGGTGGGCAAAATTTCATGATACTAATATGACATCATACTCTTTTTCTACAAATAAAACTCCTTATTTAAGACACTTTCAGGCTTTGAATTTTTTTTATCCTGAATTTTGACAGTTTTCATGCTTTATATCTTCAAACTATTCAAACAGTGAACCAATTAAATCGAAAAAATGTTTTGCTGTTTATACCATGTCAAAAATAGGAAAAAAATCATTTAGAACAGCTGCCTTTAACTTGGAAATAGTTATGATGAGCATATAAATTTGAATGGATATCCGTTCTTGGAAACCAAAGAGGAATTTACACATACAACTCTTGCATCAGACGTCATGAAACCTAGGTATGCAAAAAATTTGTCTGCAACGTTCGGTTAACTTTTAGAATATGTCCTTTAATATGTAAAATTGCTATCTTAAGGTTAAGTAAATCAAACAATATTGACAAAAAAAATTGTTGGAAGAGTCAATTATTAAAATAAAAAGAGAAAACTTCAATTTCTGTAAGTTATTCCATAAAAATTATTGAAAATGTTTATTTGTAATCTATTAAAGAAATTTGAAAAAATAAATCTTATAAAAATTAGTAATTTATAGAAGATATTCACTTCAACTAAGAAGTGCCTAGTTGATTCTTATGTTTATTAATTGAGAGTTTTACCAAAACATGACAGCAGGGAAACATAAATTGCCACTTTATCCTTCAAAACAAACAATATGAGAAGACAATTGCGGATTGAGGTTTATTTGAAATGTTAAGTTTTCAAACATAACCATTTAAGTGGATCTCAAAGCATCTTGGCATGTCTGTTTTAGAATAATGCCTTATAAGCTTATAAGATCTTTAAATTAAATAGATTTTTATTTAAAATACTTGTGTGGTTTCTCTCATTTCCTCAGTTATGTCAATTTCACTATTATGTATTTTCAGGAGGAATACAATACCTTTGGTGTGCATCACTAAGACTGGATGTAAGCT
This sequence comes from Euphysa ruthae, assembly GCA_035046665.1. Lineage (NCBI taxonomy): Eukaryota > Metazoa > Cnidaria > Hydrozoa > Anthoathecata > Corymorphidae > Euphysa > Euphysa ruthae. The sequence goes on along the minus strand of JAUZNK010045736.1, from coordinate 11,728 downwards.
AGAGGATATCGGTACGTGAATTCAACCTCATGGTAAATTCAGCAATAAATCAATGATTTTGTTTCTTGGCTGTATTTCTCTCTTTTTTTGTTCCGTTGATACAGCAGGAATTTTGAAATATTTTTCCATGAGTGTTAGCCTTCACAAACACATGTTTTTGCCAATCTAATATTTTCTCTTGTGTAACATGTCAATTATAATTATTTTATAAATATTTTTATTTACGTGATTCTTAATTGTCTATTTCCCTGCAATCTTATTCATCTGTTTTTTTTTTAATATGCTAAGTTAAAAGTCTTATTCCTATTTGTTGTTGTCATTTTTTTTTACTTTATCTCACACTTCTCTAACGTTAAAACCAACATATTTTAAATTTTTTTATTTCTAATTTATTTGGATACTATGATTTTGTTGCATAATAAAAAATTTTTCAAACAATAAAAATAGTTGAAGCTAGCTTGCCACAAAAAATCATTGCTTACCTGTGTTTTTGTTTAGAGAATTTATTGGAAGAAAATAAATTCAATGGTTTCCCAGTGATAATGGATAGAGAAAGTCAAACACTCAATGGTTTTGTCACAAGAAGAGATTTAAAAGTTGCTATCAGTACGTTGTACTTTGACATTATACTTACTAATTTTGCTTCTTTTCTTTTTTTTTTAACATTACTCATTTTTGTTTATTAGAAACTCCATAGGTTACATTACATTTATTGAACTCTCTGCAAAGTTGCCAAAGTCCTATAAGTTCACCCATGTCCATCAGTCTGTCTGTTCATCCAGTAATTTATCTCAAATACTATAATTTTTTTCTAAATTCTTGCATGAAGTCATTAGGCGATAATGTAAAAACACCACTGTTAGATTTTTGAAAAAAAAAAAAAAAAAGATTGTTTTTCTGTATTGGAGCTGAAACGTTGTCATTTGTAAAATCATTATTTTACAAAGTTCTCAAAATCCACTCATCAGCTTTTTTTTTAAATTTAGCATGAAGTCCAAGTCGACATGCCATTAGCAAATTTTTTTATACTACTTTAATTTTTAAAAAATTCCTCGTTTGTGTACCTGGGCGCAATTTATAACCTGAAAACGGAAAAATTGTTTTCTACTGTTTTAACTTTTCCATACTGTTCTGTTTTAACTTTCGACCCGTTCCCCAAGGCCCGAGATATGTTAATTTATACCTAAAAAGAACATTTTTGTAACTTTATGAAAATCCACTTATTACTTCTGCATGACATTAAAGGGCCATAGAGGGCATCTTTTACCACATATGGCCTCCTGCTCAAGGTTTTTGTTCACCTGACCTATGATCCAAAATTAGTCAAACTTGGTCAAAAATTTACAACTTCTCACTATTTTTAAAATTTTTGATTTTGCTGAAAATTTGTTTGATGTTTGAAAATACTTTGTGATTACTTCGCATATTAACAATTTTAAAAATGATATCAGCTCCAGTGCCTTGGTTCTGAAACATGTAAGACCTGAAAATAACATTTTATCAAAATGAGTTCATTACTATTTTTAAATTTTGCATGAAGTTAGAGGACATTTTTTACCCTATATAGACACCTACCAAAAACCCTATTCCTTTGATCCGGGCTCTGAAACAAGGTTGCTTTAGGCTTAACCCTTGTGAGTCATTCAGTGAAAAGAGACTAATCTTGTCTATAGGCTGGATAATTCATATTGTTTTTCCCTGCCTGCAGGCACATATTATGTTTAGTTCTAAATTATTCAGGGATTTGTTTTCATTCACTTAAAAACTATTGAAAGATCTAAAATGTCTGTCAAACTTTATTATTTATTGTAGTGATATTTTTCTCTAGAATTTAAGATGTAAGGTTTTAGTGCCATAGATTACAGTCTTATCTTGAAAATTTTATTTTCTCTATTATATATAAAAAGCAGGATTTTTAAAGATTTCTCGTAAAGGTTATGTTTTGATTAATCTATTTTGGGACTATTGGAAATAAATTTATAAAGTATGATCTTCTTACTGAAACTTTTTATTTTAAGTTTTTTATAGCATTTCTATAGCAGACTTACAAAAGAAGGAACATTTGTTTAATTTATTCCTGAAATTTAAAATTTGATTTTGTAAAATTTGGGATAATGTGTCAGAAAATATGTATTTTTTTTGAACTTCCAGGCTTAATTTTTGGTATTATTAAACTTTCGAACCATGTGTTTTGGTAGGTTTGCCTTAATACGGGGGGTCTATTAATACGGGGGTCACGCGAGCTTTATCTTTCTTTTTTTTCTTTTTTTTTTCAGATCATGGTAGAATGCGAAATGAAGATATTGTTTCAGCCTCGCAAGTGTACTTTTCCAAACATGAACCATCAAATGATAACCAAATAGAGGCAGCTATACCTTCTCTTAGTTTAAGACATATTTTAGATGCTGTGAGTATTATGTCTTTATATACCTTGAGCTCCTAATTTTGACACTGTTTATTTGACATGAAATTATTACTCGTTTTTTCGCAATTTCCCATAAAGCTCTAAAATTTCAAGGAGGTATATGTATCTAGTGGGCATTTTTTGAAAAAAACTAAAATCTAAAATTTGGCATTATCACTTCTTAATAAGACTGTTAGGGCTAAGTGTTACAATAAACACCAAGTTTATTGTAACGCTTAGTCTTAACATGTTTAGCAGTCAAGCCTAATCATTTGATGAAAGTTTTGGAGCAAAGTTTTAGAGCTGGGTGCTCTTAAAGACCAACGTTTTTGGTCATATTGGCACATAGTTTTTTTTATCATTGGGCGAAGTGCTTAAGGAGTTTACATTTAAGATCATCTTTTAACCAAGTATTCTGTGCTGCCAAGTACTAAATTGGTATTTTCTTTTTGTGTTTTGCAGAGAAAAGTGTTATATAAACATTTTTTTAAAAAAACGTTTCAATATCCTCACATTTTGATGTTGGTCTTTAACTGTAAAAAATAGATATTAAAATTGCAAGTGGAATATTCTAATTTTTGTTGAGCCGACTTACTATTTTCAATATTTGCCAGATTTTATCCCTGCCCCTTCCAATTCACAAAAGATTTTAAATAATGCATAAGTATGTGTATGATTTATTATAGAGTCCGTTTACAGTCACTGATGCTACTCCAATGGAGACTGTTGTTGATATGTTTAGAAAACTTGGCTTAAGACAAGTCCTTATAACACATAATGGGTAAGCAATCTGGCTCTGCATATCTGCTGGGATTAGATATCCTCCCGGAAGTATTTTACTAATAAAAAATTTCTTTGAATATTAATAACAGGCTTTAAATATTAATTAGCATATCCTTAATCCTGTTGGGATAGCTCAGTTGGTAGAGCGCTCACCTGGTGATTGCAAGGTCCCGGGTTCGATACCCACCCTCGCCAACTCAGCGTATGAGTAGTTTAATATCAGGTAATCTGATCTACGTGGTAAAGTAACAGGGAGCTAAGAGTAGGTGTGGCGCTCCACCTCAGCAATAGATCCCCCTTGTCTAGCGCTAAACGAAAAGGGAATAGACTCCCTTGTTGTTTGGCCGTTACCAACTTCAGGCCTCTACGAAAACTAATCCTGTCATTTTTGCTCACTAAAGCAGGGTTTTTTGGTGTCAGGGAAATTTTTTTTTCCTAAATTGATTTAAATTAACTTTCCTTTTGTGATGATGTTAAAAAAGTTGATTTTTATGAAATTTATATCTCTTTTACCCCATCAGTATATTAATAAAAATTGGTATAATGGAAAAATGTGGAGTTGAGTTCTGAAGCAGCTCTAATATCATGATATTTGTAAGAAATAGATTCATATTATATACTATTAATAACACAAAATATTTGATCTTATCAAGCCCAGTACAAACATTGTTGAACTGCAATGTCTTCATATTATTTATTTTGCACCTTTATAGTAGCTGATTTTTTTAAATTTGAAAATATAAACACACTGAGAAGACATGAAATATGTCGGCTGGTGTTTTTCAACACAAAATTTGATTTTGACATTTTCAACTTAACTTTTTTATCCCTTTTTTATAAAGAAATGGAATCATTTATCTTTCATAAGCAAACAGATTAATTTTCAATTAAATGTAACATTGAAACTAACAGTTAGGATTTTGTCAATTTTGTTAACGGTGATTTCAATAGATATAGCCTTCAAGATGATTTAATATCCAAACTATAAATACTGTAAATAATCTTTGAAGCTCAATTTCCGAAGGTAAAATTCAATATGACTGGCAAGTCTCGTAACATAGAAATTTTATAGGATGAATGGATTAATGTTATTGATCAACTATTTGTACATCGTATTTTTGTCAAAAGTTTGGTGTTCGAGTAGGAAAAAAACTGTTTTCATCCCAGATAAAAAAACCTTTTAAGTCATTTTCTCATTTAAGCCAGAGTTCTCATGACTAATTTGAGTGGATGAGCTTTAAAATTATTTTTATGTTAAAAAAACAGCATGTTCAATATGCTACGCGTTATCTTATTAGCAAAATAACCCATATAAATTAAAAGCAGAAACTCTCAATTATACTTTTGTTTATGCGTTCTGCGTATAGTGTAATTACAGTGTATAACTCCAATTTTTATGGGAAATAAAACCGTAGCGGAGATAGAACCCTAACAGATTTTTTAGTTGCGTCCAACTACAAAAACATTAAGTTTTTCTGGTAGGATTGATGATTATAAGATTACATGATTCATATTAATGAATCTTTCAAGCAATTGGAATTTAAGCTCACTTTATTAAACCATTAGATAATTTCTTAAATAGATTGTCTAGATTCTTTTGATTTGCAATATTCTATATTTCCTGCATAAAATTCATAACTATTGATAACATTTATTTTTCAGTAAATTACTTGGTATCATTACAAAAAAAGATGTCCTGCGACATATCAAGCAAGCGAAGCATATGGATCCCGATTCGATATTGTTTCACTAGTTGTTTTAGCCAATCGAATTTTGATCAAACCCTTCCAGACAATCTTCATTCATTTAAGTAAGAATATAATAAAATATCCCTAATATCGTATGCATACTAAATAAAACTTGATAAGTATTAGTTAATACAGAAATATTAAACAATACTCAGATTTTAAACTGCTATTTTCAAAACAATGTTTTTTAAGAAAAAGATAAATAAGATGCAAACTTAATTTTGTTAAAAAACTTTTTTGAGATTGATGTTAGGAAATAAGCATGAAATGAATATATAGAGTAAACCTAGAAGATAATATATACAGATCAAACATATTAAAATAAACCATAGCCAAATGTTAGCCCTTCCTTTTGTTCATCAGCATCTGTAAAACCTTTACACGCTGCTCTAACATGTTTTCGCTGCTGATTCGCAATATCAAGCGATTTTCTCTCAATCGACATTATTCGTTAGTTGTTATTAGAAACACCAAACTATAGAATAAAATCCAGGACTAACAGCTATACCTTCTAAAACATAAAATCTCTGCAGAACCATCATTAAAATTAATTACTGCAGATACTACGCCGAGGTGTTTTTCCTTATGTAAACGTCTTTTCGACACCGTTGACTCGTTGTTATTTTTTCTCATGGAGGCATTTTTTCTGCCAATTATCATCACTTAAACTTAAAAACACTGGCTTTATTGCTTCAAGTATAGTATTGGCAATCCTGCCTTATACTTGTAAGTGGCTGTACCATTAATCTTGTCTGCTTGAAACTTACACCAACTGTCTGTCGACACTACATACACATATTTGATGCTTTGTTTCAATATCTTTTGCTTCTGAACAATGAAAAAGTATTGCTCCAATAGCTTTTTTTAAGTGATAAATATTTGATCCTGTTGATTTTCGAACAACGATACCCAAATTTTGAAGTTTATTAATCACCTTATCAGTCAGACCTATAAGTTTTCCATCTGAAAGTAAACCTTTGTTGGTTGCTTTTAATTTACATAATCGTCCACTTGCTTCTGAATATGTCCAACACATTCTAGTTTTTCAACGACTACTCCATTGTACGGGTCTAGCTAGGTCTAGCCTGTGTACTTCGTATATCGAAGCTTATGATCACTTTGAGAAGTTATGAAACAATCAACTAAACCAGCAGCCTCCATTGAACCAGCTGAATCTGTATATGCTATATTGATGAGAAGAAATATACTCTTAATAAGCATCTAAACCATTTTGGTTCCAAAATTTGGCACGACCTTACAAACTTTTGATCGAACTCAGTAATCTAAACACTTTCCTGTGCCACTTGCTATGAATGTTACAACGCAATTTAACGACGCATAACCTCTTCATTGCCATGATCCGTCACAAGAAACAGTTACATTGGAAATTTCCTTTTTTTATCTTTATCAGTTGCAAATCAGTCTCAAATCATCTGTGGCATTGTTCATAGAACACATTGCAACATTAATGTATGAATCGAAAACAAGTTTCTGTACTTCATTGAATGCTGTAACATTTATCGGTGGTGGCACATTCAAGTATCCAACAGAGCTTTTCTAAACCAGTGTGACTTTTTCCCAATGTCTCTCATTGCAACAACAGAACGTGCATTTATTTAGTTTGGTGGTCTACCACCACTTTTTTTGCGATTACACAAGTTACTTTAATAGAACTTTGTGCCCTATTTTCAATGAGAACATATAAACACTAACGGTATTGAAAGACCTTTCTTTTTAATAACTTCGAATGTTACAGAGATAGTCTTTATGTCACAATCAGGACATGTAGGTTATAAATTGATGATTTGTGTAATAATATCACTATGGAAGAGTGGAAAACATGAAGTATATACATTGGTCGGATCAGGGATATTTGCGTGAGGTGATATACTATCGTTATAGGTAGATGACGACGGTTTCGGTAATGAAAAGTCACCATGATATTTTTGTTGGGCACCATCAGCTATTTTAGAAGATGATGGTGAGTGACTTGGTGACGATATATACGACAATTTTATTTTAACGCTCAATTTTTCCACCCAAGTACCACCTTTTTTTTTGTCAAAACACTATTGATTGTTTCGAGACTAAACACTTGAGAAATTCAATTTATTTAACCGGCTTAAAATCTAAGAGATTTATAAGTAGTTAAAATTCCTACCAACGTTTCAAGTTCAATTGCAAACGAGATAACAAGAAATTTAGTGCCTTTTTGATAACCGTCGAGACTGGGCTATTGCCAGAATTGATTGAAATCTCTCGGGATTTATTTTGTTTCTTAAAGGTAAACAATAAAAAATAACCTTTAATAGCTTATTAAAAAGGTGCAGGATTATAAGGGAAAGCAAATGACAATTCCATTTTACGTACTGGCCCTGAATATGCCCAAATATGCTCATTTTTAGACTTAAAATTAACATTTTTTCGAATATGAAATATTATTTTTAGTAAGTTAGGCTCAGTCGCCAGGAGCCAAAACATGGTCACTTTAAGCCTAAAAACAACGATTTTGAATTTTATCAAATTCCGTTTATTACCTTTTTTAAAATTTTTCCTATAGATGGTATCTTTTGATACAAACATTCAACTATCGAAAAGTTTCGTTTTTTTTTTCGGTACAAAGAATATCTATTGAATCAAATAGCTACTTGTCATAGTTTTTCGGCTGTTTTCTGTGTAGAATGCTTTCAACATTATATTAAAGCTTCATATATTTTCCAGTTTTTGTGGATAGATGAATTGGAATAAATTACAGTTAATTTTATTCGAATTATATTTATATTTTTATATCAGTTGTATATATTCCATTTTTTGATAGAATATATTGTCCAATGATAAATAATTTGATCATCTTATCCAGTTTTTTTTTTTTTTTTTTTTTCACAATTATACACTAGTTTAGCTTATCTCCAGTTTTAAGAGGTATGCAAATATATTAAAAAATGAATGCGTTTCTACGAAAAACGCAAAACAAGGAAACTGAAGGTTAGGCAAGTACGCTGTAAATTACAGGGTGATTTGGAACATTTTTAATTTGTTGTCTAAAAAGCATTACCTTGTTTGCCAACGATGAATTTATGGCAAGCGTAGTAATGACTTAAAACAAGGAAATTATTTCGAATCCTTCCATAAAATTTTGTAGGTTTCAAGAATGAACCTATCATTTTATGCCCGTGCTGGAAATTTAAATACCCATCTAGTCGACTTCAAAAAGAATGATATCAATCTAATAACTGCGAATTTCAAAATCACATCAATACGTTATTTGTTACAATAAAGTGAAATAGCGTCGTTCCTTGCCTTAAAATTTTAATTTAAATATTTGTCAGTATTTAATACAATACGAAAAATTAATTATTTAAGGGGCAAGAAGTTAAGTTCTAATTTTTTTATTTCACTTTGTTAAATGTGAAAAAAAAAAAAAACTACTTAATAAAATATAAAAAGGTTTGCGGAAGCATAGCAGGCTTATTTGGCAAGCCAAAGTGAAAAAAGGTAAATGATAATGGAAGAAAACTGCAACAAACAACAAAACTACCAGTGATTAATATACAATAAAGCTGTAAATAGAAATAAATTCTCTGGTGACAATTTTGAAATTGCATTTTGATTAAGTTTTGATCTTTTGGAAGATAAGATTATACAAAAAAAAAAATTTTTATTTTATGGTATACATATATCGTAAACATATAATGAAATTTAAAAATTGTTTTTAATACATTTCAATTTAAAATGAATTTAAACTAATCTTCGTAAAACACCCGCTTTTGTTTAAAGACACGAAATTAAATATTAAAACAATAGATGCATAAGAACATTCGAATGGAATGTTAATGGTCCTAAAATGCTCTGTCGACAGTATTGAAATTATTTTTGATTTGATAACTAACAATCTATTGTCTCAATTGAAATATTATTAATAAATATTTATTCAAATATTATTAATAAAGAAATGAGGAGGCGAGACAAAAAAAGCACGAATTGCGCCTCAAATTTTCTACGGAGTCAGCAAAAAAAAGAAAGAATGATTACTTACTATAGAGAAATTTTTGCGTTGCTGCCAAATAAGTTTTCGCAATAAATAAAACAAACAGTTTTCAAATTTTGTAAATATGGATAATATAAATGATAAAGTAATGTTAGTTACAACCGCACTAACTAATCGTTGCCCAGGAGTAAAGTCAGCTTGCATGGAGTTTCAAATGTTTCCAGTTCTATATGAACATCCAGAAAAACCCAGACAATATCGTAGTGCATATCAGAACCAACAAAGAAGAAAAATGATATCTGAAAAAATAAAAACTACGCAAACAATTCAAAATAATAATTTCCATTCTAAAATCACGGACAACTGACAAAAATTTAATTTTGTCAGAATTTAACATTTAGCGCTTACACAATTTCTTTGTTTTTGTTTGTGAAAGTCAATGACGCCATATGGCGTCGCTGGAAAATAAAAGATTAATGGCTTTTTGTTGAAAATGAAATTATCATTTCATCTTTATAACGCTAAAAGTCTAAAAATAAATCTCAAATTTGACTGTTGTGGATAAGCAAACAAAAATTTTAGAACTTAATAAAACGTTTATAAACGCCAATATATTTTGACCACAATTGATTTAACCCAATTTGTACAAAGGGTGTTATCATTCAATTAACCCACCCCTGTATAAAGTTTGTAGTATTCCGTGTGTTTTGAATTAAATAGAGCTTAAAAGCTTCGCTTTTAGTATTTTTCTAAGGCGATCAAGGCCGCGATATAATTTCAAAATTTTTTCGCCTAGCGCCATTCTCGGAGCTTCCGTAAAAATTACCATGTTGTACCCATAATTCACCTTAGGAACTAGATGGATATTAGATGTTTGTTAACATAATGTTAAATACGTAGTTATAATAATTTCAACTAGTAGTCGCAGTTTTAGTTTGTTACTAAGATATGCGGTTGTTTTTGTCTTCACAGCAGAAGATACTTGGTTATATGCTATCCAATTCGTATAGTATCTGAAATTTTTAGTATACTGAAGAAACTCATAAATTTTCCTCTTGTGTTGGCCTATAAATGTTTTTCTTCATATCAATCGAATACAAATCTGACTTCATGATAATGTATCGCAGACCGCTAAACCGTGTTAGCGGACTAATCTGCAATTTCACCACAATTCTTCAGTCATTACAAACCTGTCTTTTTATCATAACATTTTAACATTCTCTGTGTTATTAATAAGAAGTAATTTAGCTCCGTAGAGTTACTCATCAAAGGATTTTTCCCAAAATATTCAAGATTCAAAAAATAGTGAGCCGAACAAGAAACCTTTTAGTATAGAATTTATTTTTGCTAGCTAACCAAACTTAGCATCAGGGTGTGGCACTCTCCCAAGTGAATAAATTTGAGAATTGATTTAAAACTTTTTCTACCTCCTCCTTTTAAAATGGAGGTATGGTTTTATCACCAAGCAAATACAGCCTTGATCCAAAGAGAATTTTCACTCTACTACTCATGAACAGGTCAATTTTATTGAAGCTATCAAAATACAGCTAAATAAAGGTGGCTTTGCGTAGACCTCCAAAAACCATATTACACTGTCATTAACGAAATCTATTATCTAAGTTACCATTACGGTGTTCGAGTGGTTTGCAATAATTGGTTTCGATCATATTTGACTGATCGGTTACAGTTCGCTCTTCTGAAGGGAAGCTGCTCAAGTTCACAGTTCGCTCTTCTGAAGGGAAGTTGCTGAAGTCTTATGAAAGTTAATTTGTGTTGCAAGCCTCAACTTTAGAACCTTTATTATTTCTTATATATATAAACGATTTACATTTTATTATCGATAATGGAATTGTGCATCACTTTGCTGATGACACAAATGTATTATATTCTGGTATTAAATTTTATAGCATCCATTGAGATATTAGTTTTGAGTAGAAAAATGAACAGAGTGGTTAAGATACAACAAATCAAAATAAATATTTTTTAATATCGTGTCTAACATTTTGTTTATATAATTGTAATCTTTGTGTTCCATGAATATATATATATATATATATATATATATATATATTTATTTTTAATTTCTTCTTTCAATTGGCACAATTGTTCATCTATTTCAAAACCTTGAAATAGATGTAAAGTTATTAAATTCGACACTTGAAAATCTTCAGAAACTTTAGACCGAATAAAATTGCTATAGCTACGTAATAATAATAGAGTAAAGATCCACCTTGGATCAATAATGAGATTAAAAACATTTTGCGTAAAAAAAAGAAGTTATCAATATATAAATAAAGTTTTGTGAAAACGTGACAAGCTTGTTGGCAAGCCAAAGTTAAAAGTGATATATGATAATTGTTGATAGAAGAAAGCTGAAACAGAATTCAACAAACAAATTTTTTTACGCTACTAGTAATTAATATACAATAAAGCTGTAAATAAATAAATTCTCTGTCGACTGTACTGAGATTAAGTTTGATTTATTGAAATAATAGATTATACAAAAAAAAACGATTTTATGGTATACTTACAAGGAGGAACTTGTTCTTATGTCTACATTTCGAAACTATTTCGCTTCCTTTATTTAGAAGACCCTCTCCTTTAAATGTGATTATATCTGTTTTTTCCGCAAGGTATAAACTGCATGATTTAGATTGCTGTTCATGAGGTGTGCATTTTTTTCAAATTTCCTATTTAATCACTGGAGTCCCGTTTTTCTTTTTGATCTTCCAATATTCTTTGGAGAGCTCTGTCTCTAATTGATATTTTTCGTTTACGAACGATTTTTTGTGATTTGCTAAGCGT
>JAUZNK010045725.1:0-16553 GCA_035046665.1 Euphysa ruthae | reverse complement strand
TGTTTTAAATGGTTACCCAAAAATAAAAATTTTATTTGCAAAAAATTGGGGGCGGGCTAAAGCCCACCCCCCCCCCCCCCCGGCTCCGCCATCCCTGCAGTGATTCGCAATTTCTCAAGCATCTGTTATAGAAGAACAGTCGTCAAATAAGCAGTTTGGAAGAGAATCTGACATATTTTTTATCTGGATAATGGTTTTAATACCATTCCATGTGTTACGTATATTTACTGAAATGATTTTGTTTACTGTTTCTAATAAGCATGAAGTTAATTATGGAAGTTGATATGCCTAATGTGATCTATGGTTTAAATCTACATTTGAATGATAGATCAAGCGGATTGATGAAGTTTTTCATAAAAGTTCGAAGCTTATTGAAATCATTTTCGTGAGATTTAATTCTTTTCTTTTCTTGTATTTTATTTTACTTTTTGTCAGGTCTCTCTCTCATATCATCTAGATCTTTCATTAAACTTGTACATAAACTGTTCCATATCACGCAGCTAATACAAGCCACATTTTGCATAGTGATGATATCCAGCAGTAAAGAAGTATAATACCATCTCAAGTACAGGGTGCAAATGTAGAACCAATCATCCTCTGTTTTAGCCCCTAAAAAGACATCAATAAACGACCGGTTTTATTAAATAGTCTACCAAATCCATGTTAGCTCGACTTTCTGTTAATACTTTGTCAAGAAAATTTGAAAAATCGTCAGAACATTCAAAATCTGGTAGAAAATCACGTAATAGTTTTTCAACAAGAAATCTTTTAGCACATATTTATAGGATAATTCTTCCCAATTAACAGCTGTGGTACCCAAGAAAACGCAGCCTTTACTTCAGCCAATCTATACCACTGTTTGACAAAAGGTTATCAAGATAACGAACAAAACTCAAAAGAAAGTGCATTCGACCAAGACGAGTTATCAAGTTAACAAAGGTCTCTGGATATACCCATTTCATATCAACAATGACTTTAAAAAAATTGTTACTACCTACTGCAAAATCTACCAATGGGATAAATTCTTTAAGGTACAGAGGCGTTATATGTTGGATTCTTCGACCACTTTTGTTTAATATTTTTATTAACGATGTGTTATTTTTTATACTTGAATCTGAGATTTGTAACTTTTCTGACGATAACACCTTGTCCTTTAGTATTGATATTATTATTGTTATTATTATTGTTATTGTTGTCGTTGTTATTATTGTTATTATTATTTAAAATGAATATATAAACGTGATGCATATTTCATCAAAAAGTATACTGGTCTCACAACATGTCCTGTATGATAACGTTTTTTTCAATGCTTGAAACAGGTTATATAGTGATATCGATAAATTCCAAAACTGGCTCTGTAATATTTGCATGGTTGTTAACCCAAAAAAGGTTCAAATTATGTTTTTAGGTATTAAAGATCCATGTAATATTATACTTAAAATTTTTGGTGTTGAAATTTTTGGTGTTGAAATTTTTGCAAAATGAAACAAGTTATATTATCACGATTCATATTCTGGTCAGAAAAGTAATGTGGGTGGCGTCAAATGTTTATTTTAACATATATACCTTTTTAAGAACTAAAGATGAACGAGGAATCCGAATTTTCTGTGCCAAAAGCCTGTAAATGACGTCCGTCAAATGTACAGCGTTTTTCCTACATGAAATTTTGCCAAATTTTAATATTATTTTCAAGGTTTTGAGGCTTGCAAAATCTAAAAGACAACTAAAATGTACCATATCTGTGATAATTACGTAGTAACTATATCTTGGTAAAGATTATAAACGTAAATCTTATTCCGACACGATGTTCTTTTTACCGGAAAATATTTTTTCATTATCTTTAAAATAAATTAAATTTTACACACTATAAAAAATATATTTTATTTGCAAATTATCAACTTTGCTTTCTTCATCGCCTATATCAATGCCACTAGGCTCAGTGTCTGTGTTTTCGTATGTATCACCAAATCCACAGAAACCTGTGCACGCCTGTTTCTCATTCAAACACTTGCAGCGGTTGGTCTTGCAGCCACCTAGATCAACATCAATTATAATCATTTGATGCGTGGTATTAATATCATCAATATAACCAATCATAAAGCTATACAATAGTTTGATTTGAATTGTCAAACAAAATCGACGTTTTCAAGACTTAAAAACCAAGTAATTAAAGCTGATCAATCCAATAGTTCAAATTTGACTACACGAATTTTTGACATCAGAGAAATGGCTAACAAAAAGATATAGGCATTATAAAATCAAAAAGGCATTAAATCAAACAATGGTAAGCTTTTCGTATTTTAAAAATAATAAATAAAGTCAAATAAAGGTGTTATACCATATTTTGTCCAAGAATGATACATAATGAACCAAACATTTTTTTATGGTATGTAACCATTGTCTTCCACTCACCATCCCAAATGCAACGTGTCTAGATCCCGAAGGAATGCATTATGTGCTTCTTCCCACTGCTGTACTGGCTATTTCGTCACGTTCTCGAAATATCGATAAGGGAGATTGCTGAAAAACATGAACTGACAGTTGTAACTCAAAGTTTATTAAATTACTATGGAACTTTGATTCATGATGATACTGGAAATTCAAAACTAATTTCGGTGTTAACAGAAGCTGTTTCAAATGATATCCATTATACATCTACATTGACTGCAATAAATTGTAAAGCATATGATGGGTTGTGTATGCTTAATCAAATGACAAAGCCACAGTGGGTCAAAATTTGTAAAGATCTCGTAGATTATATATGTAAAAACATCGATAATATTGCTGTTGGATGATCAATCATATTTCGTGATTTTCCAAACAGGTTTGCGTTCTGACCTAGTTCAACTATTCAATAATTTATCTTGATAATAGGTTTTGTATCAGTCTTAAAAATCTTTAGGTTTACATTTTTAGATGAGAAAAAGCTTACTGAAATCTCTGGCTGGAAAAATTGTGAAATAAATTCGTCATAGAGCTATTAACCCACGTTTTGGCAATTAACTACTGCTTGTAATATCATTAAAAAATAACTTATCTGTAAAAATATCTTTTATTTCTTGACAATCAGAACTATCTAGAATGCTAAGTAGATTATGATTACGGAGATCATTGACAGGAGACAATACAATCTCTACTGTCGTTTATTGTATGCTACTGAGAGTTGATGATGACGTTGACGTTCTTGAGATTATTGTTGAACGACAGTAAACATCTTTTGCGATAACATTGATAAAGTAAGGTACAATCAATAAGTAACGGGTACGGCTGTTTTCGTTTTGTGTGTTACCTAATGTACCTCATCTTGACTTGACTTGTTGACTTGTTGACCAGAACCATTAATGACTTAGACTATATCACTTTTTTGGGAATGATATAATAGTAAATCTGAAATTCTACTAAGATTCTGCTAAAATGCAGCTAATTTAGCTGGTAGGGTTATTTTTCTTTTGTAAATAACAGTGTTCTACAACAAGGATGTTCAGAATAGTGTTCAGTAAAGTTTGTATATCAAAATATGTGAAATTTTTCTTTGTTTCCGATGGGAGCGTTTTGATATATTCGTAATATACTTAATGAGCGTCTTCTTCGAACGACCACCCCTCTTGAATAAGCGCTCCTCATTGATGTCTTAAAATTAAATGAACGCCATATGCTCATTCGAGTTATTAATGTAAGCAAAATTATATATTTAGCCAAACTTTTGATCAAATGATCAGATATTTCCAATGATTAAGTCAGAAAAAATTTTAAATAAAGTGTCTCAAGCCTCCCGGAAACGTTTTCCTCTAAAACATCACCTTTCGTCTCGTGTACGCCTACCAAAAAGTTTTTTCAGATAAGTTTCTTTTAAACAAAGTATTTTTAATACTTTATAACTTGTCATTAATTTATGAACTAAATAAGAGTACCGGGAGAGCTTAAACAAACTTATTATATGTTGTAAATACAAAAACAAGTTCGAAGAAATTTAAACGAAATAAAAATATCTTATAAATTTATACAGAGAAAACTAAAAGATGTATACTGTGTACAAAACTGAAAATATCTGTAAAAAAATACCTTCAACTTTGTCTTCGCCTATAGCTTGTGTTTTCTTGCTACAAAAAAGTTTTTTATTCCTTTTCACAACAACACTATTCCACAATATCCACACGTAAAAATTAACCTGTGGGAAATGTGGTTATTATTGTTGCGAAAGCTTTCGCTTAGAATTTATAAATTGTTTTGTGCCTTTCTCATTTTCCTCCATTTTTGAACAGGTCGTTCAGTTCTTCAAAACTTTCATTGCTTTCTAAACTGCTACTACTTGAAGAGGAGTCTATAACAAATTATATCTCTGATATCATCGGATCAGGCACAGTGCTAGGACGTTTGACTACGAAAAGAAATTTCATGAGTTCGCCTCCCACTTCTAGCGGAAATTTACTATCCAGGTTATCTCTGAGTTTCTCAATAAAAACGTATTTTGTAAGGTAACGCTAGCTCAACTTTTTCTTGTTTTTTGGTTAAGCTAGTTTCGTAGGCCCAACTGGGCGTTTTAAGTACTCCAAGAACCACTTGGGCGCTTCTGTTTATTATGCTTTTGTATACTTACAAGGAGCTCAGAAATTTTTTATTGGTTTTATGCGTATGTTTTTTCAGTTTTTAGTTGTTTTTAATTTATTAAAAGGATCATTTCATACGAATAGACCTGTTCACGACAAATTTCATATACAACAGATTTTCTCAAGGGTGCGTCCAGCTTTACATTTTTTGTTTTTTAAATGTATTTTTCTGATGGGTGTTGCAGACATTTAAATTATATCAGATTTATTGAATCATACATGTTTATTATCGGATTCTTTTATCAACAGGGATTTTTAGCTCTGTATTGTTCCGTAATTATTAAATGTTATGAAATTGTTAAAACCATATTTCAGACGATCAAAGGATTTTTTAAGGCTTAAACAACAGACAGAACTTGTAAAATCAAAAATTTGTTGAAGCAAAAAAGCTTCAGTTTTGATTTCTTTTTTTATATTATGATATGAGTTGTCTACATAAGTCGTTTTTCCTTTTAAATTTTTCGTTTATTTTATACCTTAAAACAGTTTTTTTCTATAAGGATCATGCAGAACCACTTACAGAACATTTAAAGTTTAGCAATTTTAAAAGGCATCATGAATAATTATTTTAAATTCTTATAAAAAATCTAAAAAGGTCATGTTAACATTACCAAAGGTCTCATCGTTTGGAATTGTTTCTTGATGCAATATTTCACTTAGCAGATGCTTTTAAACCTTATATAATTTTTAGTACCTGTTCTTTACGTAATCAATATTTTCGAGTAAATAAAAGTTACAGATTATCAGAGCGAGAAATTTCAAAATATTCATTGGGTTATTTTGTTTTATGCAGTTTTATGGAAGCAATCAAACACAGAATAGTTGCCAGATTTTACAAGAGTTAAATCCTTAACTAGTTGGGTTAATGCCGAGTTCGTTCGTTCGCCCTGATAATTATTATTTTTGGCTTTGACCAACTATATTAATTATATTTATTTAAAAGAGTATTTGGAGAGACAGTTCCGGCATCGAGCACACAATTATATTTGCTGTCCAAAAAATTGAAATTAAAATTTTATAGGATAAATCTTTATTGTATGACATACATTATAGGGTAAAGAAGGGATTTTTTTTTTAAATCAGGTGTTCTGATACCTACTCTAAAATTTTTGGGATATGGAAGAGGATCATCAAGAAATATCTTTAAAATATCATGTTTAGATAATATATTATTTCAACTTAAAAAATAATAAAACTCAATCCGTCTTTTCTTAAACTTTGCCAATATAAATTTCAATTTCACTATCATCTCTTAAGCAATTTTAAATCTTACTTTCAGTGATTGAAATCATGATATAGTGTTAATCGTAATCCTCCATAAGTTTCCAATTTATAATGAGGAGCAATTAAAAATTGAGATCAGTGATATGTAACCCTTTAATTTTACAGGAAGAGAAGAAACACCTGCTTAAGTTCTTGCAGAAGATATTTTGTGTTTTGTATGAGAAATTTTAAATCCTAAATTTCCTTACTAATTGTTTTGATCGATATTTTTTCGAAAATTTTTTGAATATAGATCATATGAGCCGAAAGAAAAATATAAGGAAAATATTGTGATATTAACAGAAAAACTCTTTATTTGTTAATTTTTATTGGTGTTGTGAGTTTCAAGTATAAAATGGAAAATAATGCTTTTAACAGACACAACTTTTATTAGCTAAAGTCCCTGTAGAAACGATACTGTAATTTTTCTTTCTTGTAATAATAATCTGAAGAGAGTATAAACAAATAATTTTTAAGAAAATTTTTTAGCAAAACCTTTGAAGAAATGATCAGTATATATAAAATAATCAGAAATGATCTGTATAAAGGACATTCTTTAGAATAGCAAAATTTATAATAGTATATAATAATGAAATATAGTCCAGGCGTATTTTCCAATGGCTAGGTTGAAATGAATAATAATAAAATAGTTCATGCGTATATTTATTTATATGGCTAAGTTGAAATAAGGAATTGAAAGTCTCTGCATAACTTTTCAATTATGTTGTGAAAATCATTATTGATTGGTATAAAACAATACTTCACTTACAAATACAAAAACACCCCATAATCTTACATATAAATTTACCAACAAAAAGGCTTGAAATATCTAAAATTATTTATTACAAAAAAATTTTTATAAATATTTTTTATAAATAAAAAAGTTGGAATTTAAAAAATTTTAGAAAAAAAAAAATGAAAACCAAATGGAACTTAGCTGGAAAAATTTTGTAGAAGAATTTTTTCTACAAGAACAACGACCCCAGTGCCACATTCAGCTAATGAAAGAATATCCTCTAAAATCAAAAATTAAATTTTAAAAAAGGGTAGAAAATAAGAATAGCTGTGAAACTGATAACGATTAAATTTTGCACCTAAATATTTATAATTTGGAAATTAAAAAACCTCTTGCGATTAGATTGCAAATTTTTAACTAAAATTTAAGAAAATTCTAATAAAAGAAAAGATTTTAGTTTAAACACTTGTTTCATAATTAGCCAGAATAATATTATTTTCATGGCTGTATTTCAATGCCGATTCTGGTAATTTACTCAGTATTTTTAATGGTAGATGCATGTGTGTTTATATGATGCCAATCCTCAGGCACAATTTTCACTGTCCTATAACTTATCAAAATAGGTTAGATTACCTAATAAAGTTACAGTCTAATTTAAAACGCACTAGATTTTCCAAGGCAAATTACTTGTGGTATTAATAATTAATGTAATGTAAATTTTAGAATTTTTAGAATTTTTTATTTTGCTGGTCCAATCGTTAAATTATTCAAAGACAGTTGTTTCGCATTGAGTTAAAAGATATCGAAATATCAGTTCTTTACGGAAATCTAACAAACCTAAAGATAAGAGGATAAAATATGTCAATTTAAAGGCTAGTGTCTTTATGTTCAATAGCTGATCAGTGTAGCAAATCGTCACAAATTTTTAGTAGCTCTTTTAGATTTGCTGAGAATATATTTCGAAGTCGTTATAACATAACCCTTACTCAAGCAAAAAAGATTTTGTTAATTGTATATAAAAATTAGCACATATTACGACTAACACACTATAGATACACCATCACAAAGTCTTTTTTCAAATTATGGTGAAATAAGACGTTATTATAATACTGATGAAAAGAGAAAAGTCGTTTTGATCATGTCAGGGCTGAAAAATACTGTAATTTGATGTTTGTCTGTATCATCCTTTATATTAGGATAGTGGTGTACAAAGAAGAATGACATTTACAACGTGGTAAGTGTGGATGTAAGTAAATTTGGGATGTACACATTGTTCCAACTATCCATATAAACATCATCCAAGTTTCTCTACTCCATACCCCAACAGTTCCAAAAAAACCCCTTCGAAATTGAGCTTACAGTAGTGATGAATTAAAAATAATTTTAAATTAAGAGTATTAAATTTTTCTTCCTTTAAAAAATTCAATTTTAAAATGTTTGCAAATTCAATCCTAAGCTCAAAAAGCATTTCATTATGAAGTTTGCATAACTAAAGCATGTCATTATGAAGTTAGGGTAATAAAATTAAAGAAAATTTAGCATTTCACGGTCATGAAGAACGCCTGAGAAATTTATTAACCTAATGAGCGAAGGTATTATGTCCAAGTATATTTCCGCATATTCCAGATGAGTTAAACAGGAACGTACTGGAGTATACTTTGCTGCCAATAAAAATATGTGTTAATTTCAACTATTGCGTAAGATCCCAACGGTGTTCGGAGATGCAAAAATAAGGGCTTAACAGGAAAAGATGAGAAATTTGTGTGGCAGCTAAGAGTTACAACGTAGTATAGTTCGCAGACCTTGATAACAAGAATGGCCTTAAATATATCTCAAAATAGTAACCAATGACAAAAATGTTTTAAAATGACTTGGATTTCAAAACATAACCTTCTCATAATGTGTGGAGCGAGTGAAGAGCCAATTGGGAAATACATATAAAGCAGGCTTGAGCATTTTTTTTAACATAAAGCATAAACTATGTCCTGTATAATAAAGTTTCAAAAAAACATTAAACAGTCAACATTAAGCCATAAAATATTTAATAGAGACAGAAAAAGAGGACAACATATTGAATTTTCGAAAAAGTAAAAATAATAAATCATCAAACAGGTAAGTACAATTTCACTGTAAACAGGAAGGAATTAATAACAAACATTGAGGTGAAACTGAATTCGAACCAAGATACACGTATCGTAGAAAGGATTTCCAAAAGATTCATACATAAATAATTATCATCTTGCACTGAAAAGTTCACTGAGAGTGAAATCATGAAAAATGGATACGATAAAGGAAACCTACAAAAGTTATCCAAGGAAATAAAACAAAAACGAACAATGCCCAAACAAAATACCAGTAAGCTACTTGACAACCAAATTACTCTACCTATGAATAACCTGGAGCCTAATCTTATCTCCAAAACAAAGAAAAATCTTTTGTTCAGTCTATAAAATAGTCTTTAAATCCTATGCAAATCTAAACCAAATATTTATTTCTCGGAACAAAACAAAACCACCACCAAACAGCTACCCTATGGTATACCTGATAGAATGCGAATGCAAAAACAAGTATATTGGGGAAAAAAATCAAAATATCAAACAGAATAAAACAACAGATAATAACCACGACCAATCTACAATTGATTAACACAACAAAAAGTTTCCGTTAAACTTAAATTGGGAAAATGATGAAACCCTCAAAATAGAACCCAAAAAGTTTGATAAAAAGTTAGAGAAGATATTGAAATACAATATAACGAATGTGAACCAAAAAAAGGGGTATGAATTGTGACAATGGTCAATTTTTGAAAACGTAGTTCTAGACCCCGTACTTTTGCGCAGCCAAAAAATATGTCACCCAAATTGAAATTTAAAAAAAAAGAAGCTAATACAGTGACGCTTCAGTTATATGTAATGTAGGCTGACGACGCTGGTATCAAAAATTCAATGCAGAAATTTTTGAAAA
Organism: Euphysa ruthae; assembly: GCA_035046665.1. Taxonomy (NCBI): domain Eukaryota; kingdom Metazoa; phylum Cnidaria; class Hydrozoa; order Anthoathecata; family Corymorphidae; genus Euphysa; species Euphysa ruthae. The sequence continues at coordinate 6,983 of JAUZNK010045725.1, read as the reverse complement.
AGAATAAAATTAAGGTTGAGAAATTATACTATTAATTATTCTCTCGTATACGATGCTTTATTTCGAAACAAAATAACACATTCGCGCCTAAATAATTTATGTCAGACATAAACTTTTTTTTTTCCAAATTTTTTATGTCAGACATAAAAATCAGCAATGGTAGGATTGCGGGAAAATTATGAGAACGAGGAAGAATGAATAATGCGTGTAAAGCCGCGATTGAAAGTTTTATTTGCTGATTTGATTGACGTTTCGAACCAGATCGGCAAACAAAAAAAGCAATCGAACAGTTGTTATTTTATATTTGAAACTTAATTTTACAGTAGAAACAGAATCCACAACACCAACTAAATCAAATGTACATAGTAAGTTGTTTGTTGTTATTAAAAAGAAGATTCTATCGGCAAATAATGTTAACTTTTTTTTTTTTTTTTTCGATTATAAGTCAAAATAGTATAGCTAAACAACATCTACATGTTCAATCAATCAACCAACACAATAAGTTAATTATCAGAAAAAACTCTTCCATCCCAGATTTTCATAGCTTAGTAGATATCTTTTTTAAGTGAAGAAGATGTTGTTTATTTAAATTTTGGAAAAAATTAGTCACATTCTTATTGCATACTCACTTTTGGCATATTTCCGATAAGTGTGGAAGAGTGGGTATGGATGTAGTCCGTTGAGGGCTGTTCACAATCGAAAATTTTCTTTATTAGCGGCTTTTTGCCGTTAGCGACCCTTCCCCCTGGGCCAGAGACATCAAAAATTTCTCCACTCAGTGTAAATTGTATCTCTATACATTTTAAAATACTTATATACATGTTATATATGACATATTTATCTCCATCATATTAACTTTGATGTCATACATCAATATGCTTAATTTGTTGTGAAACAACATCAATTTCCCGGTCTTTAAAACTGATATATATAGTAAAAACCTAAGTTAGCAATCAAACCAACGTAAATAAAGTGAATGAATTGTAGCTTGAACAACACTGACATGATTTGTTTGAAAACTGGTAAAACATTAATGCTCGTCGAGTCATTTCAGCATCTTTCGAAATGGCTTTGATGACTTACAAACAAGCTTTATTGTGTTCGTGTAGTGTGTACCATCGAGATAGATTGGAAAATCTGCAAAGGGAATGCATGAGGACTTTGTAATTTATACACAGTTTACAAATGAGGAAGATGTTGCTCTTAATGAAAAGTTTTTGGTTACGTTGAACAAATTTGTAGAATTACCCTATCAAGATAATCCCTTCAGATGTGTTCAAGCTTTGTCTTAATTTTTCTCGTAATACGCAGATTCGAAATTTGCGGCACTATCATGTAATTATCATATTTTAATAATATCCTGTTTCAATATCAATATTTTCTTAAGCTTTATGCAAAATCATGAAACAAAGCATGAAATTTTTTTGCCGTAATGAAATAGTAGCATGTCAGTATTGCTGATGAAAAAGCTGAATTCTGTCATCAATTCAGAGAGGTGCTACAAGATTTAGTAGTCCTTTTTCTTTATATCTAAACTACTAGATTTAGTAGTCATTTTTTTTAAACACCTAGACTGCTAGGATTTGTAGTCAATTTTCATTTTTATGTTAATATGCTAAGTGTTTGAAAGATGTTTCGTGTGATCTTACTCTTGAAAGTTCTTTCGTAACTACTAAGGCTTGCATTAAAAAATATTTAACAATTACCATTGTGCAAAGTAAATTCATATCAAAAACTAGCTAGATACACGATGTGCTATAACTTTTGATATCTAGGGTATATCTGCAAATCAATTCATTTAATGAACTACAATCTTTTTCATAATATATTGGAATTTTAGCAAATTTTAACACAAAGTCACATTTGACGCATGGTGTAAAAGTGATTTTCTAGACGAAAATCGCAAAAATTATGGCAATCCCAAATTAGTACGGACTTGTCACTTTAATGCCATTGCTCTAGCAAAGAAAAAAATTTTTAAAAAAATCTTTAAGCCTATTAGCTAAAAGGTAAACCTAAAGTTGTGTGTACCAAGGGAGGTGTATCCGTATTTTTAATTGCTTGTGGTAATTTTTTTCATTTATTAAGGTGTCCTAATTGCATATAAGTCCAATAATATTTTGTCAATGATTGTCGGTTATATTTCCAAATCAACTCATTTGATGAACATTATAGGTGGCAGTCCTCTGAATTATCGAGTTTTTGAAGATGGTAAATTATATAAACCATCAAATTTTGTAGATAAATAAGAATTCCACAATCAAAATTACCAGTATCAAGAGCCTCTCTTATCTTTTGAGTTGTACTTAAAAGCACTATTATAAAAGCATAAAATGTTTAATTTTCGATCAAAAACCAAAAGTGAAGTTCTGTCAAATGGTATATAATAAACTGTTTAGAAAAGAATACAATCTTGAGTACTACCTTAACTTTTCAAGTAGTAATTTTGGATGAAAGAGAAATGATCTATTGTAGTTATTGCACAAATATTTAGAACTCTTTTTGGAGGGTTGGTAGGGTAAGAACCGAAGAGATTTCTAGAAGGCTAGAAAATGCGTCATTTTGAAAAGAGATGATAATTTTTTTGAGAGAGAATAAGAGAAAATTCAATTTCAACATTTTTAAATTTACTGATCGGTATACTTTTAGGTCCAGATGCCACTCTAGATTGCAAATTAGATGAGAGGAAAGAAATTTTAAGTTGATCAGTTGGAGAAATAAGTAAGTCGTGTGGATTAAGATGTTTAAATTTTTCAGCAATGGAAGTGAAAAAAATGTTGAAATCTTCTGAAATATGTGAAGAGTCAGTTATATAAACATTATCTTCTTACAGACTTTTCACTAAATTCACTAGTGAATTTTGATATTGATCAGATTTCATTTTTAATACCTTTCCAAATCACACAAAAGCTGTTAGCATTTACTGAGAAAAAAAAGATAAAAATGTTTTGTACTACCTAGAATTAAAGTAATTAACTGATACCTTTTGTACTCAAAATTTTGTGAAGCTCTGTTTTAAAAAATTTTTGCTCTTAATATGAATGAGTTTACACTTTTGGATAGATTTTAAAATTCTTTTTATTATACTCATTTTTAGTCAATGGGTTTAATGTTGTGGATCTTATGCCAATGGTTTATGAACTACCACAAAACTCATAAAATTAACTTTTATTTATCTTTTTTATCTTTTACAGAGTGATGGAGCGGAAATACTAAGCATTGCTAATGCTATAAGTGATGTGAATAAATGTGTCCTAATATCGTGAATTACTTTTTTCTAAACTATATGAAGGGGTCCTACTAATTTATTCTGGTAATTTGGAGACACTTTTTCTGTCCGTTGTACACTCTGTCCATAACCCTCCATCTGTAACCTTGTTTAAAATTATTTTCATTGACTGAACTTGCTGTGTTTTGATTTTAATGTGTTTGTCAATATTATTAAATTAACAAGCACATTACGCAAAAATCTCACAGTGAGCAGACAACTGATCAGTGAGCATTTAAGTCCTCAAACATCAACAGCTTGCTTCACTATAATTATTTAGAGTTTGTGAGATTCATAGATATGATAAGATTAATAATAAATAATATTTTTATGCGAAGCAAATGTAATATACAAAATCTATAAAAATGGCGAATTTAAAACAGCATGTGTCAAAGCTGCATTGTGACTTTATTCCGAAAAAATGAAATGAATCAAAATGAATTACTAGGCAAATTATTGTGATGATGTCATCGTATACTGTTTTTTTACTATTTCAGCACATTCAAAGAGTGTAGAAGAACGGTCATCGATGGCTGAAAATTCTTCTTTTGAATCTGAAGGTGAATTAATTTTTAAAAATTTGTTTATTGACCAACCATTTGATTCCAAAATTTACAGTCAGTTGTTAAAAATCATATTTTTTATGTTAAGTACAACACTGTATGTTGTGATAATGTACAGTCAGTTGTTAAAAATCATATTTTTTATGTTAAGTACAACACTGTATGTTGTGATAATGTAGTTGCATTTTCATAGCACTCATAGTTAGAATAAATTATGGTAAAGTAAAAAAATATGATACTATGAACCTTCATTAAATTAGATAACGTTTTTCCTATTTTGAATACTGTTTTTAGCCAGCTTGTCTGAAAGTTAATAATGATATAATTAAATTTTGTACGTTTCTTTACTCATATCACGGTGTATTCAATCGTTTACATTTCAGTACCTCCTGAAAGCTGCTGTGTTGAAGAACAGTCGTGCAATACTGCAAATTCTTCTGTTGGACCCGAAAGTAATTTATTTGGTATTATTTACCCAACTAAAAAATATACATACCTCATCTGCTAGGATGTTATTTCTCAGTCCACTAAGGTAATATATTGCATCATGTTCAATAATTTAAAACTTTTTTCATTGCTTATTCAAGAGTGTTTTGTTCAACACATTTATGCATTCAAGAGTTTTTTTTTACCATAATTAAGTTAATTTATTTCCAGAAGAAATGCTTGCTGATTGAAGATTTTGAAATAATAGTGAAAGTGTTTCGTTAGCATATTATTTTCTAGTCTACGTTTTGACTGACGAAAATTTATTTCATAAATTTTATACAAAAAAAAATTTAACTTCAAGTTAGATTAGCGATATTTTTTGATATTTTTTGAACAATTGATGGCGTAGAAAATAGAGCTTTATACGTTATCATAAATTTGATTTAGTACACACTAATAGGATTCCCAGAAATGATATAATCTCGAGTGTATTCAGACAAATTAGAAAATTTCAAAATTAAAGATAATGATTAATGGGTGAACAGTTCCAGGCCTCTTTTTTTTACAATTTCCAATATAGCTTTCACACTGGTTATCATATTTTCTTGTTATTCAACTCAGTAGGATAAAATATTATGGAAAGTTTTCAAACAAATCATAACATTCATTAAAGATTTATTGCTGTCCATGGATTTTTACATAACTTGTAACCTGTCATATTTCCCACCGATTTTCATAAATTTGTAGATAAACATCAATAAATTCTAATCAATATGGTAACATAACCTACAGAAAATATATATATATTTACAGATATATATATATTGAAGCGGAGTTGTCACAGTGGTAGGACGTTTGACTCGGAAACGAAAGATTACGAGTTCGACTCCCACGTCTGGCGGAAATTTATTTCCATGTTATCTCTGAGTTTCTGAGCAAAACTTATTGCGTTATGCAAGGCTAGCTCAAATTGGTCCGGTTGTTTGGTTGAGCGAATTTCGTAGACGCAAATGGGCCTGCTAAGTACTCCAAGATCCGTCATGTGGACCCATCTGGAAATATAGTCTCGGCAATTTGTTGGTTCCCCACGTTAAATACAACATTCTCATTCTCTCTCTCATATCTTTAAAACAAACAATCACTTTATGGAGGGCGAACTTCTGATTTCCAGCATGTCATTCCTGTAGGCCAAAACCTATTAATTGGATGAATTTAAGACGAATAATAGTTTTTGTGAAATTTAATCCTTTAATGGCACAGGCTGTTAAAGGATGAATAGGTAAGTTACGGTACACACCTTTAAAGGATAAGGAGTAGATGAAAACTTATTGGTCCATGAAATAGTCTTAAGTGGAGGTGTTATTTCTTCCAATTCATCAGAACAGTGTGCAGTACTTATAGAACAGTGATAATTAGGTTACATTTATGCGATGGGAAAATTATTGAAGATTCGAACCAAGACCAGGACCAATAAGGTTAAGTACACGTTTCTGATTTAGGTAAAGAAAACGTAGACATGCAGTAAAGGCTCCCTCCCTAAGATGCAGTAATATTCAATAAATGGTCGAATGGTAGCCGTATAGATAAAAAGTATACTCTCGGGCAAGAAGGGCCGAAAAATAGATGGAGACCCAACTGGAGATTTTACAATGTATTTAATGTAAAAGTTCCAAGAAAATTTATTTGAAAATGTTAGGGCTGATAATTGAATGCGAAAATTTCTAAAAAAGTTATTAGAAAATCCATGACAAAACATCATATAAGTATCTATAAAAAGGATTCATACTATTGCTTATGACAATTGTTCATAAAAACATCCATGACCATTGGATTATAAAGAGCTATTTTTCCATATTAGAAATGGAACATATTCCATCGCACCCACCAGGAAATGTCAAGGACGAACAACCATATTAAAGTGTGGCACCAGCGGTTCCTAAACCTTTGCTCATCCTCCCACCCAACGTCAGGAAGAAAGAACAATCTCTTAACCGAGTAGAAGAGTGGCACCCTCCTCCTGTACATCGCCACTGAGACGTGGATTGTAATGAAAGAATTCTAACTATTGTCGATGATTACTCTAATCGGGATATAATGTGTTACATTCGAAGCATTGCCCATAATCTAGGATTTCAATACTAGAGTTGTCAACCATATTTTCTTTGTTTAACAGCTAAAGTATTGATTTATTAAATTATTGTGTCAATTATTCAAAATTTCTCTCAGTTTGCATGTCGAAACCCTCTTAAAATAATTTAAGTTACTAACCTTTAGAACACGGGTCATTTTTCATGAAAAAGGTACAATTTTTAATTAAATTTCTCCCAGTTGGAAAGTTGTTTAATTTCAGAAAGATAGAGAAAATTTTTTACGTATCGTTTCAAAACAAAAAACGTTAGGGTAATAAAAATATATCATGGTGTATATTTTTTGCAAAAGGAATTGCATTGAAAACGACAAATTTTTCTTCGACTTTTTTATTTTTTATTTCTATTTTTTTTGTTTCCGTATTTGCCAGATTACGCCTTAATGATAGACTGCCGAAATACAACACTGCATGGCATAATGAAACAAGATGAACAAGTTTATTTTACCACATAATAGGTAGTTTGGTGTACCCTCGTCTTTGTGTCAAGGTGGTGAATTTTCCAGGTAGTATTCGTTATTTGGGTAGGCGAAAATAGTTTTCACAATTGCCAGACATACTACTTGTATATATATTA
>JAUZNK010045714.1:0-16557 GCA_035046665.1 Euphysa ruthae | reverse complement strand
TACATATATATATATATATAATATATATTATGATATAATATATATATATATATATAAAATACATATTTGCCTTTGCCAGTATTTAGAATATTTGAATTTTGCTTTTGGATTTTGGAATTTTCAATATACTTTGTTTTCTAGCTAAATTAAGTTACAAATTCGAGAAAGAACATAAATTCCTTTTACAAAAGAAAAGTATAAATAAGTTCTTACTTCACGATTGCAGGAGGTAAACTGATGGGTTGTTGTAATATCTGTGTAATCTGAATTGTTTTCTTTTAAGCAAATAGTTATATTTTGAGATTATGGTTTTCATATTATTAATTTTTCAAATTATATGTATTCTGCCAAAAAAAACCATACCTAGAAAATCGGCTTCAACGATTAAATTCTTTTAACCATCGTCAGCAAACCGTTTAACAATCACTGCCAAAGATATACATGATGTATGGAATGCACCGATGATTAAAACTTTGAATCTTTTAATTCGGAATAAGATGGGTTTAGCAGTTGGCGCAAATAGCTTGGTCCATAACGATATCAGTCTCATATAAACCAATATTTTTCGCTTTGGTTTTTGATTTTTCCAACACCCCGAGTATTTTTTCCATTTTTGTTGGTAATTGATCAATTGCATGCAGGTATGTTATTTAATGTATTCCAATTTTTTTGGCATTGATACATCCGATTTTAAAATTACAACCTGTCAAAGAAGGAATTAGTTGATTGCCATTGTGCGCCAGCACACATTGATATCGTAATAACACCTAGAGAAAGTTTTAAATGCTTGAAACTTAAATATATATAACTGAATATATAAATATATATATTTTATCTCATTATTAAGGTGAACCGTGCTGGATCTCTCTTTAGAGATATATGGTTCAAAATAACTAGGCAAAGTGGCAAATGATTGTTTTCTGGATATTTTTTCATGTAGATGAACCACTGTATTCAGAAGTATTGGTATTTTATTTTTAGACAGTTGAATTGGTACAATGCATTGATACTCCAGTGAGAGTTTCAGGATTGATGTCATTATTATCCCATACAAATGTTAAAAAAGTAGATGTCACTATAGAGCTGGAACAATAATATTTTAGATTTTGATGCTTAATTTCTTGTTTAGCTAAAAATATTTCAACAAATGCAACTTGATAGTACGACAAGCAATGTCCGAATCGGTTTAACCATTTCTTTAGATCCTGTTTTTCTTTTCATACATAAGCCAACTAGAAAGTGTTGAGGTTTTAAGTTTTCCATTTGTTATAACATACACTATATCAGAACCTATAGATCTATGACCTGTTTTTCCTTTTAGATATATATATATATATATATATCGGTTTCGACATTCATTGGTTACTACAATAATCGCCATATTATATGACACTTTTATCAAATTTTAGCACAAATTTACATTTGACGCATGTTCAGTGTAAAAGTGATTTTCTTGACCCAAATCGCAAAATTGAAAACAAACCCAAATGAGTGCGGACTTTTCACTTTCATCCCTTAGATCTAGCAGAGAAAAAATTATATGTCTATTAACCAAAAAATAAACCTAAAGTTGAATATACCAAGGATGGTGAATCCATATATTTAACTGCATGTGGTATTTTTTTTAATTGGTATGACTGTTTTAACAGAGAGGAGTGGAATATCTCGGCAGCCACGTTCAGCTTTTGTTGTTTTCGATAGCAGCAACTTACAAAACTTTACTCTTTTGTGTGAAGTGGTTGAATATAAATGACTGCTTATTATCTTCCCATCTTCATAGTTTCAGGGGCGGATACAGGTTTTTTTTTAGGGTGATGCCTACCCCTAAACTCTACCCATCCCTTTCAGCACAGCCCACCATGGTTGGGCTGTGCTGAGAAAATTTTGAAATTGACTTTCCTTAGATTGCCTTTAACAGGGTTTAGAAGTCTATTTATTTATTCATATTGCTGCTTCCAAGAATCTACGAAAAACACATTTTACATCAGCTTCATTACGGAATAACTGGGGTATTCAGCATAAACCAGCTTGGAAAACACAGTATTGGAAACGTATATATTTCTAAACATGTAATTATGACAGTTGCAAGCTAACGATTCCATGATTAGGTTGTTTCGTTGAGCAAATTTCGTAGGCGCAAATGGGCGCTGTAAGTAATTTAAGACCCATCACATGGACCCATCTGGAAATATTGTCTCGGCAATTTGTTGGTTCCCCATGTTAAATATAACAACAATCACTATCATTGATCACACGACTGTTGTTTCACACAGGCTAGCTCCTAAAAAAAAAGCAAAAAAATAGCTGGAGAACAGAACTAAATAAACTCAATAACACAAATACGACGTTTTAACACAAACTTGGAGGAGAAGAATGTGAGACACTGCTGTGATCGTTTTTTAAACGCATAAAAGAAAGGAAAAAAGTAATTTATTTTTAAAAATATTGAAGTGAACATATTATGTCTAAAGTTTCTAGGTTTAGTGAAGATGGACACAGCTGGCATATTTAAAAGACTACAGAAATAGTTGTACACCACAGGTTTAAAGCTATGCTGAAAAATGTCACTGTGAAACTAGAAACTAAAGTCGAACCATGTGACAAAACCAGATGTTGATGCAGATTACGAATCCTTATCTAATGACGAATCTGAGGAATCATAACAATAAACTAAATGCTAGCTTACAGAAAACGGCAATATCAGCTGTTAAATTTCATGGCATTGCAAGAAATAAAGGCAAACTTAAAGCTAAACAAAAGTTGGACAAAGAACATCAGAACAACCTGTTCCATGACATACAGCAATAACATTGATACCTCCTTCTTGGAGCAGAGAATGCTAAATTGGTAGTAGCAGGAATGAAGTGTTTTTGAAGAGAGCATAAAAAATATTAAGTTCTTTAATGTTAGAAGAGAAGAATATAGTATTTTATAGTACTTTCAGGTTAAGTATTATTTATTTTTAAATAAAAATATGCTAATAATCAAAATGATGACATCTCTTTTTTTGTGTTATTAGGCCGTTACCTGGCTATTCTGTTTCTTTTGTTTGGCTCACCCATTCTGGTTTCTTGATTTTTTGTTGAATTAATTATTTAGATATGGGGAGCCAATGAAAACATTGTTGACACTTAGACCTGATATAGTTCGGCCGGAAAAACCCTGGCTACAAATTTTGAAGACATAAGAAAAAAAAACTTTTTAGCTTAAAAATATTTTAAAAAGTAATTTGTCAAAATTGTCTACTGATTAAAGTTTCCTATAGCGACTGCATACCTAAAATCATAGTTTTTGAGTTATAAGCAAATTTAAGAAATATATAAATATATAATCTAAAAAAAAGTGAATAATACAAAAACTTCTTTGGGGTGAAAAATTCAAGCAAGAAGAAAATTTCTTGGTGTATAGAAATCAGAGCTAAAGAATTAAAACCTGACTCTAACATTCCACACCTAGTATATGTTTTAAGTCTGCGAATAACAGAAATAGAACGTTCACACTCGCATGTTGTTATGGGTATAGTTCCCAAAATTAAAAAAAATTCTCTTATATTAGGAAAACCCCTCGTGTCGATTGATTTTAGAGTACCAGCAACAGTAGATAGGATATCTGTTTGGTTTATCCAAAATGTTTCCCACAAATCTAACTCACCATGGATTGATGTGGGATGAGGCATATCTGATGCATAAAAAGTTAAAAATTCTGAAAAGTCAGGTTTCCAGGCTTTCTTCTGATTTAGTTTAATTAATAAAGCCTTTGGGATGGCGGATAAACCTTTATAAACAATCATTCCTTCTTGATTAAATCTATCATCAAGCTCATGAATAGTGATTGAGAGGCAATTTTATGCAGTGTTTATAATAATCAGAAACAGTGTTTGAAGTATGATTATTCCTATGAATCTGATAACCAAATAATCTTGGCATTTTCTATTGTACATCAAGAGTTTTGGCTAAATTAAGAGCAATCTGGTACCAATCAGCGGGATAGTAATCAATAATATTTTTGATTTCGAAAAGATTTCTTAAGATTTTACAATTTCATTGTGCTGTTGTGTTATATCAAATGATTTTTTGTACTGTTATGTTATATCAAATGATTTTTTTTGGAGAGTATCAGTTATAGCGAAAAAGAAATCCATCAATTGCTTAGTAAAACTAAACTTACAATAAAAATAAAGTCTGTCAAAGGACGCAAAAGAAGAAGACTTTGAAGTAGCGTCATTGTTGTAAACTTTAATTTCATTATAACCCATTTCTTAAATTTAGGAGACAGATTAAAAAAAAAAAACAATCATCTTTAATTTGCTGAATAAGATTTTGTATGTGTTGCCTACAACTAAACTAAATCGATGACAGGTACAATGCACAAAGATGGTTTTAAAATTAATTACTTTAATTCTAGATGCAACACCTTTATACTCTCCTGCCATAATCACAGCACCATCGCATTCTTGACCCCGCATTTATGTATATCCAGGCCAAGATCTGCAATTGCGGAATTTGTGCAAGAGTTTAAACAGTGGTTCCAGCCTTACACTCAACAAATCTTCAATCCTCACACAATTCATTGTCACCATCTACATATCTTAAAACAAGAGATATTTGTTCAACATTTGAACAATCTGCTGCCTCATCACACAATATAGAAAAATAATAACTTTGTAATCTTTCGAATTAAAACCTCATCTATAGCTTTTCCACACGATTCAATCAACTGGTTTTGAGAAGTTTTTGAAATTTATGTGGCAGTTGATTGAACATATGATGAAACAGATGTAGAAGGAAGAACAAGATTGCTTTTAAAGCCAATACCAACTTTCAGATCAGAAAGTAAGGATGATCTACATAATAAAGGAACAAAATGGTTAGTTGACCACATATCTTTGCATTTAATAATAATCAAAGAGTCAGTATTACACCATAAAATATTTAAGACTGAGTCATTTTGATTTCGTTTACGACCCCGTGGATTAATATATGTGTTAAACAGCTTTTATATTTTTCCAAACCAAACTCAGGATATATCGATCTTATTGGCTTATTTAATACAGAAGACAGAACAATCATACATAAGAAAGAAGCAAACGTATTTTTCTGATAATTTATATAAGCTTTTTTTATAATTAGAGCAGAGATCATATCATTATTAATTTCAGGAAAGGAATCTGAACGCTTGAAAGAAACACAGGCCATTAACACATAAGCAAGTTCGGAAAAAACCTTATCCTCAAACTGACGTAAAATAAATGGGTATCATGAATAAAAAGATGCCTTTTCGAACAACTCCAGTGATGTCAAAAAGCAAAGAATAATTGGAGTTGAGTCACACGTATTTAAAGAAAGTTCAGCTGAACTGTACAGAGAGTCACCATTTTCAGTTGATCTAAAAATAAAGAGATTGTTTTCAGAAATCAAAATAGGAGAAAACGGTTTTTTTCAACAGAGCAACTGGAAGAAGCTAGATCCACAATATGATTCTGTGGTTTCGTTGTTTCTTTATTTTTAGCTCGGCTCCAAAACACCCAGTCAACAGAAACACAAAATCATATTTTGGCTCTAGCTATTAGATAGTATTGTATATAATTCCAAACACCATTTCAGTTGTTTAATTTGATATAAATCAATTTGGTTGTTAAGCTAATATAGAATTAGTATAATTAGTAGTACGAAGTAATACCAACTTTAAATCAATGACAACCGCCCCACAACGCCACATAAAATTTGTGAAAAAAGACTTATTATAAGTTATAAAAATACCAAATTTAATTTACCCTTTATTCACATGGCTGGCTAGCATAATACAAATATTTAGCCAGCTAGTCTATTGAAAGCAGGTAAATAGTCCTTCTTGTTCTGACCTTTATTTCGAGAATTTTAGGGTACAATTTTATTTTTTCAATAGCCATTTTGTAAGCCTAATAGTGTTGAAAGTTTCATGTTTTTAACTTGTTTAGTTAAAAACATGAAACTTACTCTGCAAATTGTACAACGTAAAAAAAAATTGACATAAATCAATTTTTGTTCCTGATACTTTGCAAAAAAGTAGTACTTTCTTCCAACTCACAAATCGTACGGAGTTATTTTTTCTGACTTAAATGTCAAGGAAATTAAAGTATTTTAAGCGAGTATTTTCCATGTTTTTTTAAAACGACCACTCTCGATTCAACATTAGTTATTTTATCTCAATATGGTTATTTGAACAGTCAAAAAATTTTCTCAATGAGTATTGTTTTTCTGAGAAAATTATCCTGCAGCGGTGTACGTGGAATTTTTTCTCATGCTAATTCAGTTTCTGATGAGAATTCTGTAGAAAAATGTTCTCTAAACTAGATTTCTTATGAATATATTTCAACATACAGTCTAACGACCAAATATTCCCACCAACTTTTCTTTAAATAATCATTGTTAATTCTTCAGGTGATTTATCTCGCAATATGGGAATAATTAAGCAAAGTTTTACTCCAGCATAACTTAACGAACGCAAATTCCGTACAGAACACTCGACTTCTTGATATAATTTTTGGTAATTGCTTTACGCTGCTCGCTGAACACCCTCGGTCTAGTTTTAAGAAGGTTTCCACGTGTGCGGCAATTTAAAACTGTTCATTTCCATATCCCTAACACAGTAAAGAAACAGCCTTTTTACAATTCTCGTTACTTAATATTATTCTGGAAATAGTTTATAAGACTCGTTTTCAGGAAATCGCTGATAAAGGTCTTTTTCCGGAAAACGTTGATAAAGTACTCATTGATAAGGTTCGTTTTAAATAAAGAGAGGCGGTCTACCTCACTGATCGATTTGTTAGTGTAGGTCGAAGAATAAAATTAGTCCCAGAAACTTCGCCATTTTAGTGGGTCGCTGCTGAATATTGGAAGCTCTAATCTTGATAATCGAACAAATTTATACTAGTGGAATTCTCATTGTTCAGAATGCTAGAATTTTTAATGATTCAGTTTTATATTCACCTTAGCTAACACAATGTTAATAGGCCATAGAATATTCTTTGTTTCAAGAACATTGTTTTCAATTCCACTTGGATTGATTTGTTTATACATTTCCTCGTTTACTTCCTTTAATTTTGAAAATGACTCGATAATACTGTTTTGTTTTTTTTTCATACAAGAATGAAAGAAAACCTTTTTTTCAATTTCTTATCTAAAAAAGTATCTATCTTCACAAAAAGTCTCTTAGCACTCTTTGTTGCTAAACACAAAAAATAAATCCCAAAGCATTCAAACCAATCCCGAACAATCTCAATGATTAACAATCAAAATTCCACCAATCCCGAACAATCTCAGTGATTAACAACCAAAATTCTACCAATCCCGAACAATCTCAATGATTAATAATCAAAATTCCACCAATCTCGAACAATCTCAATGATTAACAGTCAAAATTCCACCAACCCCGAACAATCTCAATGATTAACAATCAAAATTCCACCAATCCCGAACAATCTCAATGATTAACAATCAAATTCAATATCATTTAAAAAACCTACAAAAAAAATTTCTCAGAAACTTTCTAAATTAGGGCAATCAAAATAATCTTGAAAAAAACAGTCGTCAAACGATCAAAAACAACAACAACAACCTCAAACATAAAATCTCTACTCAGCAAATTAAAAAATCTGATTTATCAAGCTGCTATTAGTAAAATTATTCTCCTATCCTACATGTGACTTTATGAAATATCATTTATGTTTCACTACGTTAGCCATTTGCAAAAGTTTCGAGCAGAGAATTAGAATACTGAGTTTGCAAGAAAATTCTGGCGAGTTAAAGATAAGCGGTACACCAACAGTCTTCTAGAAAATTTCCAGAAATTTTTTTCCGTATAAATCAAATTTATGGATGATGTAGCCTTTATCTCACTCAAAAAAGGAGTAAACCTGTTAAAAAAGCTTTAGACACAAGAACAAACCTATTTTAATCAATTTAGATAATTTATTAATGATGTTTAATCACTAAACCCTTTTTAATTAGAAATGTACTGTCTTCTGAGTTTTTTTTTTTTGTTTGGTTTACTCTGCTAATGATTTTGAAATTATACAATATAAACTTAAAATTTTTTGTCAATGATCTGGAACAGGGGAGCGCCTTTTTTGTAATTTCTGCACCCTTGATGCACTTATTTTAGTGAATTACCAAACACTAGGCCTAATTTGTTGGTAAAAATACAAGTATGGTTGGTGGGAGGGGTGGATGAATTAAAATTCAAAAACGTAAACGCTTGGGTATGTGTAATTGTAGAATTTTCCCAAAAGTTTAAATCATGGAATTAAACAGATACCTCCTTTGAAGTTTAACATATTTCGAAGTGTGTAGAAATATATAAAGTTTGACTTGATGTTCTCTCCAGAGTATCGAAAAAAGATAATTAAATGAGTGGCATCGATAATTTAAAGAATTTTTTAAATAAAATGGAATGACCACCAAAATGACACATTTCAGATCCCAAATTTCTGATACCACATCACACATACAAAAATTCCCATCTCACAAACTCTGCATACGCTTAACAAATTTTCCACACTCCACATCTACAAAACTCTCACATGTCTAACATTTACACATTTAAAATCTTAAGACTTTTATATCCAACATTCCTAACATACCCTTATCCCTAAAATTTTCATAACCCTCATCTTCAAAACTTCTGTATCCATCCTCTTATTTTCCATTAATAAGCAGCCAAGGTGTGCCACCCGAGGTTTTCCACCATGTATAAATTATATATTTTCTATCGATTCACTAAACATTATGCATCCTTTGTTCGTTTGTCATTTTTACCCATTTGCACTTGTTTGAAAAAACTACATTATATAGATTGAGTAAAATTTTGGTTCGTCTAACGTAACTTTATGATAATCGTTTTGATTGCTCAAAAAAGTAACTTTAATCATAAATTTTTTATATGAAAGGATTTTACTAATATTAAAACTCAAACTATTCAACCGAATCTATAATGAACAATCGTACATCAATTATATAGTTTTCTGAATTATTATCTCTAATTTAATCAAAAGAATGAACCCTATAGACGTAAAAGTCTTCCAATACATATGATCCAATCCTTTCAGAATTCCGTAAAGCCACCTTTAATCTTACGTTTCAGCTCCGTGATTAATTTTAAGATTCAATTAAAAGAGTATATGTTCGATTTTCGAGAACCGGTATGATAATTATATTAAAAATTATTTTTAAATTTAAACAATAAACTCTGGCTTTAGAATTTCGTGTAATGAAATTTCCCATTCAATGAAAGCAGAATAAACTCTCCAGAGTAAAATAAATTCCTTTTTTCAGTTAATTTTATCCAGTTTTCCAGGTAAACAAGTTGTTTTTTCGATGTCTTAACCTTATATGTTTTTAGTGGATATAGTTTTTGCGTTCATTTATTTTAAACAAACTTTGCAGAAATGAAAAATCTTATCAAAATTTGCTAAATTAAATCCACACCAAATTTTTAAAAAATCAGCGCTTTAGAAAAAATAGAAAGTCAAACTGAAAATCATTGATCAAGAGCAGCAAACTTAAGCACGAATGGAAAGAATACGAAAATATGGCCGTTTGATTTTTATTTATATATCAAATAAAATAAAAAAGTTTATAAACAAAGAAGTTCTTTTGTTTTGCAACGAATGCCAAAAATTTTTACTGGATTGTCTGGACATTTTCACAGTCGTTTTTTCTCCAGTACAAGCGATGATTATAGCTTTATCATTTTCATATGGGGTGAAATTATACTTTCCAGACGGCGGGAAATTATACTTCCCAGGCGGCTGAAAATTTTAATTCCCAGACGGCGGGGAAAAAAATTCTGCAGACAATGTTTGTCCTAAATATCTTTATAAAATGGAATATATTAGATACCTTACGTCATGTTTACATAAAGCTAAACCCTTGGTATACAGTAACTCATCATATGCATATCAATACGTTTACTTTGCAATTATACTATAGAAACAATAGCTACCAAAATTTGACCTACTTCTAGCTAAAATGTTTGATGAAACTGTTTTGACAAATTCCAGTGACTTATAAAGGGGCTCTATATCACCCTGTAACCATGAGGAAGCCGACACTCGAGTCTTGCTACACATTTAAAAAGCTGTTGACAATGGTCACCAAATTGTTTGTTTTCAAACAGTTGACACAGAAATTTTTGCAATTTTAATTTCTGTTTTCAAACAGTTACGGTATTAAGCGTGATTCTCCGTAATTATAAGACGAGTTCCTCACTAAATGACGGAGAATGTTGATCACTAAAAAAACACATCAGAGTGAGGGATTACCAACAACGAAAGACGCACTCTTCCAGCATTTAACACTTATTACTGGATGATATTAATTCTCTACAGATTTTCACAAACTATTAGCATTCCCATCCACCACCTTTCTTCCTTTCCTTTTATTTTTAATAAATAAAACATGTAATTATACTGTTAGTGGATATCTAACTCGTGTGGTTATAAATTTTTTAGAACTTATTTTCCAAAAGAGTTTATACTTATCCCCGTTTGCCGATCAGACAAACAAATTTTATACGAAATCTGCAGATTTCGTATACTCTTCTTAAAGATAAAAACTCAGGGCATATATGCCTACACATAAATATTGTTGATAAGCCGTCGTCATATTATAAAATATCACTTTTTACTTTAGGTGATCATGAAACAAATGATGCAATCTGTTAGCATAAGAAATACCACCACAAAGTATTTAGGTGTGCAAGCATCAAATTTTGTCCAGCTGAAATCTACGTAACCAAACATTTTGAAAGAACAAAAACGATACATGGAAAAAAAAAGCAAAACCCTACTATTAACCCATATCGATATAAAATATATTAACATATACCGAGAAGATGGTTTGTGCGCAATAAAAAATGCAAACGACTCACAAGTGGATAGAATTCGTAAGCAAATTATAAAAACATCCTTGGAAAATTTTCTCAAAATCACAATCCAAAAAAACTGAACAACCACTGCCTTCTTAGATGTTACATTTTCTACAAAACACTTTGGCCATAAAAAAAAACCTAATGAGAACTTATATAACACCGAATCAAACAAATTCCACACAAGATCAACTAATAACTTTTCGAACACTCACACAAGTTGAATTTGAAAATTTAAACGCCTAAGAAAACCTTAGAAAAAGCAGCTACACGCATATTCGTACATGCATTAAGCCTTCCCAACCAACCCACGACACAATAACAACGTTAATGCCAAATGAACTCCTGCTGCAAAGCAGAAGCGTTCGAGAAGCGTTAAGAGTTGATAAAGGAAAGACAAGACGAGGTAACGTTATAAGTAGCTCAGTACTTACAGCAGAAGAGGTTTTTGGTAAATAACAAAACAAACTTACAAGTGTAGAGCTTCGAGTTAAAAACGTCGCATTTCTTTTAAGAGAGGCACTTATGCAAACTGAGAAAAGAAACCTTCCTGAAACCTTGACGCTTCAAGACGTTTATAAATGAGAGGTTGATACGCTGATCTTGCCTATCAATTTTTCCAATATTTAATTGGAGGGCCAGATCCAAGAAGATGGAACCATTCCCGAAAATAACAAAGAATGAATGCGCTTAGTCACGATGCTGATTTTCAGCAACATGTGGTCAAAAAAATCTGATAAATATATTTCATTAGCTATTTCCATTAAAAGTCTCACAGGTAGTAAAAAGTGCTTAGAAATCTTGAATAAAATGGGTTACTGTTGTAATTATAACACATGCAAAAAAATAGAAGTGGGAAAAATACCCTCCATGACACCATTGGTATTTCCCACGAAGTTATTAATACTGACGACATAGATTTTGTAGCGCAAAATAAAACTGCTTAAACAGTGGAGAATCTGAAACCTTGGTATCCACTAAGTTCAACGTTAGAATATCCAATGAAAAGAAAGAAGCGTCGAGCATATATTCCTTTCGGTATAGATATACAACCATAGATATACAACCATACCGTGAAAATCCAAAGTTAAAGTCTTCAAATTTTTTATAAATCACCGACCATCGTAGAACTAATATAAACACTGAAAAACAAATGAAACTATGTCGGAAAGATGTATTACGGATGGTAGACGTTACAACTAATTTAAACAATAATACTCTAATGTGACCTGGTTGTAACTCTAAGTTTTTTTCTCCGGATAAACGTTTACACAAAATATGGTATCTTCCTCAAATTAATTTGTTCCCTACATCAAATGCTGTCGTGGTAGAAAGGTTAAAACGCTCATTGCGTATAGCAGAAGAATCTGACAAACATGAGATAGCGGTAAAAAATGATTTAGCAATAGCAAAGATGGTGATGCAAATACATTCTGAGGAAACTCCTTTCTTTGGTAAAGTATTTGTGGCACTATATTCTTTCCATATTGGGCTTGCTCTTTTATCTGCTTTCGGTAAGGTTATTGCTGAATATGAGCGCCTCATATTTTGAACGAGTGTGAAATATTATTATAAGGCTTTTTTAATGACTTTTTAAAAGGAAAGAAACAAAGGAAGAAAATGCACGAGCTATTAAACTTTGCCTTGGAAATGTTGTATTTCGGATCTTTTCTGTGTACTAAAGAAAGCACAGCTGAAACTCGTAACTTGATACGACAGGAAATTAATGATTTAGTCCAATTATAATTGATTGAACATTCCAGAGAGATGGAAGTTTTGTTTCAAGATTATTGCAAATATTGTAAAGAAACTCCAATGGGCAAACATGACGCAACTGCGAAATTTTAGTTCAATTACGTACAGATGATACATCTTTACCATGAATATAGCAGAAGAATACGGGTCGGTGACTTGAAAGGATATATTACGTGCTTACCAAAAATTACAAATTATTTGTTGCCATTGAACCATCCTAAATATGCCAGGTGGACAGTCAAATGCCATGATGACCTGCTAAAGTTGCAGGAAACACACCCAGAAATTTATGAACAGTTTATGAAAGGGTACTTCTCAATAAAACTGAAGAAAAAACCATTTTCAGGAAATCTTATAGACATTAAATTAGAAAAAACCATAAAAGCAGATGCTGCAAGTCAAAGAACTTGTATTGCTTCACTAACCAATTCTATCTGTGTTCGACAAAGATGGGTCGAGTCGCATTTTCTAAAATCTAATGTTATCTCGCACCTTTACGAAGATCTAAATATGAGTAAGAAAGATGTAACAGCAAGTCTTAAGATAAACTCAATTAATTCAGAAAGCAATGCACTCATAGCAATCATGAGTATACTTAAAAAGACAAGAAATATATAGAACCGGGTTGTCTCCACACATCCAAGTCTTATAAATACAACTATCGTTGATGCTGTATTCTTCATACACCTTCCAAATAATTCAACTCTTCTGCTACATTTGGTGAAGTATCCAAATACTTTCTGAAGAAGATATTAACCTCAGGTAGAAGAATCTTTTATTGTAGCATACCAAATAACTGGCCCCTAACAAAAGAGGTCAATTAACTGGATGTCTACTTTGAGGAACAACAGTTTCAAAGAGTCTTTGCTTCAGTTCTTAGTTAATAGTTGAAGCGGAAAGGAATATGCAGAACTTTTTTCCATGGGTAAACCTTTATTGCAAAAGTTAATGATACATGTTAGAGTATGAGAGTAATCAATGGGATGATGGATAAAAATATTGAGGAAAACCTGTGCAATGACCATGAAGAAGCAGACAGCAGGGTGTTTTTACATTTGTCGAAAATTGTTGGTCCAAATAATGCCACTATCCGAACCGTAGATAAATTCTGTCGTATAATTGCCCTTGGATGTTTACAAACAAACTATCAATTCATCGTTGAATATTTGGATGGAAGTTGGACTGCAAGGTAACAATAACAATACTCAGAGGTACATAAATGTGACTACACATCATCATTTTGCAGGAAAGTTAAACTCCTTAAACCCTTGGGAAAAAGTATTGAATTTCAAAACGCACTTTGTTTACTTGGAACACAACGTTTAACTAGTAAATAGATAATCCTTCGAATTGTAGAGTATGTGTGTCAAATTTACAATAAGAAGAAGATCAAACCAGTTGATGAAACTCAATTGGACATATTCTTGACGAAGTATAAACCAAAGAACAAAGCAATTCATGAAAGACAATTTCATGTATCAAACGACTATATGCCTGCACTTTTCCACCATGTTCGCGTACTTAAAGTACATTTTACATATTCTTTTTACAATATGAAATATATTTCGAATGTTACAGTTCGAAAATTAACTCCTCGTTATCCCATGAATTAACATTCTTTTACCATGTAAACAAAAGCGCTTGTATCATACAACTTTTTAGTTTTTATGAAATACGTAACATACCTTTTTTACCATGTAAAAACAAAACGCTTGTAAGCATACATCTTTTTATTTTTTATGAAATATGTAAGAAATAAACTATTAGTAGCTTATCGCATTTACTTTATGAGAAGTTTAATCTCGTTTACTCATAAAAATTACAATGGAAATAAATAAATGTAAAGTATACCAAAAGTTTTTTTTATTAAGTTTTTTTCTTAGGTAGAATTTACATTGAATAAAAAAAAATTTTTTACCATAAAATCATCTTAAATTTTCCAATAAATGCGAAATAAATTAGTACGATTCCAAATAACATAAAACAACAAAAATAGAAATTAATGATCATCTTCGTCGTTTGAATTTCCACGCATACATTTGCGATGAGAAAGCGTCTTCAAACCAAATTAACCGATAGATGCCCCTCTTCGAGTTGCCAACAAAAATCTGAAGGCGGCAATGCTGGTTGAAATATAATTGTCATGCTACACGATTTTATGGTAAAAAGAGGTATGTTACATTATATGCTAAGTTAGTAGATTTTTATTGTTCATTTTTAAAAGCCTACTATGTGATAATAGGTTCCAATATATTATTTTATTATTTTTTGAATCTTGCCTTTATAAAAATATATTCCGAAATGGGTTTTCCTCAATATCTCGATATCTAGTTTTTGAAAATAAATTTAACATACATCTATTAATCGTAAAACTGCCTTAATTTTAAGTTTTATTATACCAGGAAGATCAGAAGACGAATACGAAGATGATTGGCGACGAAAGTGACAACAGTGATTGCGAAGATTGAAAGGAGAAACAGTAATCAATTGATTATTTATATTAACTGCTTGGAACTGGTTTATTTAGTGAATATTTTAAAGTAATATTTTATGAGACATTTATTTTTATAATGATGTAACAACCACATGGCAATCGAATAATTACAAATAAAACGCATTCATCTGGTGAACAGATGAATGCGTTCTTGGTTTTATATATTTATAACTATTTTATCAACAGAAAATAGTTTTTATACAATATGAGTTTATATTCAACTTATAACGATAAAATGTTTATACTATGAATTAGTATTATATGTAATGTGACCATGTTCCAAATGCAAGTCTTTTTCGGGACCTGGTTATGTTTTACCTCAGATTTTTGTTAGATATTTGAGAACTAGCTGAAAATCACTTTGTAGTGTCATGAAAACGATTCGTGAGAATTTAGACTTTATTATGTTACATAATTTAAGTAAAGCTCGATCTGACTTGGTACCCCTAGGTTTTTATGTTACATTTTTTATGATTTAATTATTCCCCTTTTTACCCTGGGTTTTGGGGATCTGACTAAAGGCGCTAAATCATGAGCTCGTTGCAAGAAGTATAGATTTAGGGAGAGGGTTTTAGGGTACAGTTATGCTGGTTGATTTCATTTGTTATTTCTTTTTCACAAAGTAACTGGTAAAGTAACTTTAGATAATCACTAGTCAGAGTTTCTTAATTTTTAGGGTGTTCCAGCACTAGTTTTTAAGAAACCAGTTTCTTAGAAAAAAAAAATTTTTGTAATAAAAAATTTGCAATCTCTGCAATGACTAATGAATTGAGTCCACCATATCAGTTGATAACTTCATTCATTTATTCATTCATTCATTATACAGGTGATTGGTTCGACTAAATGATAGTTATGTTTATACACATTCTTTAACATTTTGTCTCCAAACTGCTGAATAGCAAGCATTGATTGTGCTCGAGTTTCGATTATGAACTTTCTGAATTCGGAAGAAGATCTAAAAGATCCTAAATGATCATCGAATCGGACATTTGCTCAATTTAAATTCCCCGTTTGTGCTACGGCAACAATTGATAACGAAAAATCGCTCAAGAGTAGATTTGAACCCAATAAATTTTACATTATAATTCACTGCAACATTAACGTGAAATGTGCTACCGCTAGGCCATACTGCCTTTTTTACCAATGTAATATGAACCTCGTTCAATAAAAAATGGAAAAATTCATGAAGTCTGAATAACGTAAATTAATGTAACTCTTTGGAGAGGTATTGTTTTTTGCTTCTAGAGGGTGTGCTGAATTTGAATGCCATGTTAAACCCTTTTTTGATTTTCAAACCTTTGAACAAATGCTGCGTGTAAACACTCCAGTAGAAATTACCTGAAAGAAAAGTAAAAAGAAAATCAAGTATAAAACAGAGATTTGTAAACATTTTATAAATATAT